>CM063593.1:3862312-3892579 GCA_032356905.1 Salix exigua | reverse complement strand
TTTCAAGCCTCTAAACAAAAGAAAAGGAAAACAGAGCAAGAAAATTATTGCTATTGAAATAATTTGGAGGGAGGGAGAAATGGACAAGAAGACTTGTTTTTGTTTTTTTGGAAACAAAATATGGATTACTGCAGCTGAGTTAAGTGGCACTTTCAATGGATTCTTTTTGTTCTTGATAAATATTCCTGTGACATGTATGGGTATGCTTTTTTTACTATAAATTTTCATATAGAAGCAGGCCCTTCTAATCCATTATCGACTGCAGTTTTTCGTCATCATTATTGTTTGTCAGTGGAGGGATGACTGTGCTCATAGTATTGTTTCTCCCTGTATTGTACTTCTGCAAGATCAACGAGCCAGAAAAACTGAAGAAATTCCTGGAAAAAAAATAGAAGCATGACGGGTCATAGAGTTTCTGTTTACTGTTTATTATTACTAAGTTAACAACAAATGTAGAAGCTCTATTTTTTCAGAAATTGCATCTAATTACAGCAACCAAGGATTTCTGGAGTGGCAGACTGCAAACAATAAACTATTTCGACTTTCAGAGATTGAAGAAACCAACTAAGAATTTCTTCTGGAAGAGGTGGATTCGGGCCTGTCTATAGGGTATAGTTTGTGAACCAAAATGTCTCTTCTGGCAAGTCAGTGTCTGAGTCTGAAGTTCATAAGCAAGACTTCAGTTTATGTTCTGGTACTTTCTTATGCCTTCAGCCTCTTGCTAACCTGAGGCCTCCTATGTCAAGAATTGTTGCCCATTTAACATGCAAAGTTGATTCGGTTGGAACACCTATGAGGCCAGTTTTCTTGCAAAGAAGGCGTAAAAAGGATAATAACCTCTCTTGGGACTTTCCATATCTGAGGCTTTTCCTTCTCCTCTGTGGACCGAGTCCCCTTCGCTGCGTGGGCCACGAAATTGAGGTTGATTTACTTGGAGAAATGAAAAGATAGATTACTAGATATAGCTTTTTTTGGGAGTGTTACTTCTGATGAGAATTGAACTTTAAAATATAGGTCTCTGTAGAAAAGCAAATGTAGGTAGCATATATATAGCATGGTAGCTGCGCTTGGAAGATATATCTGCCTTGAACAAAAGATGCAGCCATGTTAGACTTTTTTACTATAATTCCCCCTGGAAATTTCTAAAAAGGGTTTTTATTTTTTATCTGGGAAGATTCAATAACCTGTTACACGCGTTCTTACAGGAACCATGAATTTGTCAAACACGAGTAAACTTCTTCAAGATCTCTAGCAATGGAATCATATTATCTACCTTGTCTCCCTCTCGTCGACAAACACACGCTATCTCTTCCATTTAATTTTATATTGGACAACCACCTCTGCTTCTTTCATGTCTTGAGCATGGTCAACCCTTGTGCTTCTACTGACTTTGAAGGTACTAAGGGAAATGGATTGTTGGGATTGATGCAAGCTCCAGCCAGTTTAAATTTTGATAACATCTCTCGAAACAGAGCCTTTGCTGTGTCTGAAATTGAGTGTCCTTCGAAAGAAAATTGGAAAACTCCTTCACCAAAGTAAAGGTGAGTTGATTACAACTCGTTCAAATTAAATCTCTCGATAGTTAAATCGTTTCCAGTACATTTATATATTAGTGGTATAGTGATATCCTTACCGGAAAAGGTTGATGTTGAACTGCTACGGATTGATAATAACCATCCTTTATGAAGAAGCATAGAACATTTCAGTGACACCATTAATAAACCTGGCCAGAAATCTCAGAGAAAAATAGTGTCAAATTTAATTGTACTCAGAAAAAGAAAAGGAACGATGCAAAACTCCAACAGGAAGTGACAAAACCTGCTGCCAGGGGCAAAGTGCTCAGAGTCATTACAATAAACTAGCCCTACCCTGTCAAACAGCGATTCAGATTAAAAGAAAAGCCTAGCTGCTAGCTAAATCCTAGGGAACTGTGAAACACTGAACACCTAAACACTGGTAGGAGTAATGAACAGTTGAACACTGCACATTGAAACGATAACATTCGAGCTTGTCAAGAGTAGTTTTTCTCAGCTTCTGTTTTGACTTCTTCATTTTATTATTTGTCCACAGTGTTCTCAATTATCATATGATATAAATCTGGACTGCTGGTTGACCAGGGATCTAGTGTTTGAACAGGATCGAGTATTTAGTTAAACTATGCCACACATTAAACTAGTCAAAACCCAGTTCACATGTCTTAGTTTTTAAGAATTCAGCTGCCCTGTCCGAACTTTACAAGGCCGGAAAAAAAAAAAACTCTAATTGCTTTAACCAAAGTAATTGATTGAAGTGGATACAATAACCTAAGCGATTCAGGCATTTTTTTAAGGTCATTTCTAGGTCAAGGTCAGGTATATATTCATACAACTATGGCTGTTATAAATTCTACAACAGCCAATTCAAATATATAACTTCTTTCCCTCTAACAAGTGGTCAGCAGGACTAATGTAAGATGCCAGCTCCACTGTGCCCATAACCACTCCTTATGGACCACCATGATCACATCTCATCATCTGCCAATTTCCTTACCAGAAGCCTTAACAAGCCCCTAATATAGCTAGTATTCATGAATAAATTCAAAGAAATAAAGCAGGATAACAGTTAAGAGGGTGTTTGGTAGTGAGGTATGACCCTATTAAAACCACAAAATTTAAACCTAAATTTGTATCACTACAGTATCTACTAAATGGTTAAGCCTACATGCTTCTTTCTCTTAAAGAGTTGATTGAGAGTATAATAGATGTTGTTTTTTTATAATATTTTTATCGTTAAATATCAAAATAATTCAAAAAACGAGTGGAGTAACTAAAATACATTTAATTAAGCTCATTGTAGTGAATTATCCAATTTAGACTTGGTCTGCAGATTTTGATTTTTAATGGCATGTTTTTAGAAATTTAGTAAATATTATTTTTTAAAAGTATTTTTATTTATAAACTCATTTTATTTTTAAGAATTATTTTTATCAACACAAACCTCCAAAATAAATATAAAAAAACACTGTTGAACACAATGCTAAAAAAAGCCCTGAAACCCTTACAGCCAATCCACTTGTTTACAGTAAATGAATGATCAGTCTATCTTGGTTGGTGAGTAAACACATGAATCACAGGGCCGCGAGCCACAAAATCATCACCAAATCATTCTCTCGCCCTCTTTGTCCACTACACCCACCTATTTATGTGCACAAATTCTCCATCTTTTTCTTTCTTAAAAACAAAAACAAAAAACCCTCGATCGAGCCTCTTCAGTTTGTTTTCAACCTCTTCCCTATCGCCCTCCCTGGAAAAATCTTGCTCGCAGCTGCAACAGTCATCACCATTAAATTCTTTCACTCCACGAGAAAAAAGAAGAAGAAAAGGTAGCAGCATTTAAGTTCATGCTGACACAAATTGAATGCTCTCTCTTTTCCTCATCAGTAAACATATCTAATAACTACAGGTAACGAATCAAAACAGAAGAACTTGTTATCCTTAGGACCACGCCAAAAAAAATTATCTTTTTTTCTCCTGTCAGCTTCCCATCCATATATATGCCCCCTCTTTACCTATTTTATACTTGCAAAACGGCAAAATATATTCAGAAACTGATAGGGTTGCTTTCGCTGATTCCATATATCTTCAAAACAGTCCAGAACTATGTAAACGTACGGTGTCATTTATAATTTCCTCCTTTTGGACGAGTGTTAATTTTTTATTTTATTTTTATTAAATGAAACACAATTTTCTAGAAAATATATTTTATGAGTACAGTGTAAAACCCGGTTGTTTCAGGTTCTTACAACGAAGAAGTGGTTAAATGTTAAATGTTAAATAAGATTTATTAGTTAATTAATTTAACTGGTGGAGTGGGATGATGTATAAAGAAGGGAGTGACACCATTAATGCTGTGTCTATAGATGATTGATAGGCTAAATGATATTCTCATGCGCAGTTAATCAAAGAAAGAAAGAAAATGAAATTATCTTGGATTCATATAATTGGCTAAAAAATCTACTACTTTTGTTCTTCTTCTTGTCATATATGACTAAGATTTTGGAGAAAGTATGATCACAGATGTAACATTGATCAAGAAGAAGGACACCATTTACATAACTGATCAGCTTCAGAGATTGAACTAAGCAAGCTAAAAAAAATACAAAAAAGGAGGAGGAGGAGGAGGAGGAAAGAAAGAAAACGATGAAGGATATGTTAGACAAAATCTGCACTTAATTTCCACTCCAACAAATTGATCAAGCATTGAGCAACAAGTTGAAAATCATTGGAAAACTGAATCTTCGCCCTCTATATTTCTACTTGTTGTGTAAGGGATTTGGACCTGTGGGAACAACTCTCATTTCATCCATGGTAAAATTCTTGTTCTTGATGGAGTCGGAGAACAATTTGTTGACAGCTTCGAGTAGTGACGACGACGACACATGTGATGAAGCTTTCTTCTTGTTGGCATCATCAGTAGGAGAAAGAAAAGCTGATTTTGGCACCGCATCAGACCCAAAACTTGCAAAAATCAAAAGGGATAATGCCATAACAAGAACAACTAACAATCTCATTGCACCAATACTTCTCTCTCACTCTCAAAAAGAAAATCCCCGATCAAATTGCCCTGAAAAGAACAAGAGACCCACCAGAGACTTTATAGTTGAAAAGTGACCAGAGAGAGATGGGGAGAGAGAGAGATTTCAGAGGCAAAAGGAATGGAAACACTGCTGGGAGCAACAGAGTGGCCGAGCTGCGTAATTGTAGAAGGAGAGAAAGTGAGAGGTGATGATAGCAGTGACATTGACTACGTATAAAACCTCGGATTTAAAGGTAAAGAAAAACTTTGACATATCGACATCTCTTTGGTCTGAACCTTCACCAAACCTTATTAATTGCTTTCAGTTCCAATGGAGCTAGCTAGGGCATACTTGGGAACTGTAAGAAAAAAGAAGGGGAAAAATAAAATCAAAAATCAAAAAGAAAGACCTCCAAGTGGAGAAATCTGTTCTTATATAACTACCTCTCCAAATTAAACTCTCAAAACCCACCGAGTTTATAAGATTTATCTGGTTCTCTTTTCTTGCCCATGTAGGTTTTACACGTGCTCTCAGTGGCCATGCAAGGCTAAAAAAGAAAAGCTGACAATCGAGAGGAAACAGGGAAGATATTAATGGATTGTTTTGACCAGACCATGCATATGGTTCAGTTTTCCTGCTGTCTTGTGAAGCAAGTTTATTTCTGCTTGGTTGGGTGCAGGTGTTTGATTGAATAAATGATGAAAACTAGATAGCTAGCTAGATAGCTAGCTAGCTGGGTTTTTAGTTAGACAACCTTCTGCTTGCTACTTTGCTGATGCTCTCGCCGGAATGACTACAAGAACAGTTGAGGCCTCATTAATTCCGGCTAAAAAAATACCCAACAAAAAATATAGGCAGCTTGATGTGTTGTTTGTTGAAATTGACCTCATGAATCTGGGTCAATGACCCGATTTCAGGCTAATTAAATTTTCCTTTTCAGATTTTAGAAAGAGTTCCATTCCCCTTTTCTTTCATCTTTGGTTTTACCCTTACAAAATTAGTAACTAAATAAATAGAGGTTTTATTGCACCATTGTTAGACAATAATATAAATGATAGTATAAGCCCCACCTACAAGTTTAAGCTTAGGTGAGATGATTTTTTAACATGGTATCGGTTTATCAGAGACTTGTTGACCCAACTGGTCACGAATTCAAATCTCACCATCTCTATTCTATTTGATAAAAAATAAAAATAAGATGATGTGGAGTGCATGCAAGTTTCAAGCTCAAAGTGTGTTCATTTGAGAGAACATGTTAGAGAATAATATAAATCATATTATGGGGCTTCACTTACAAGTTTAAGCTTTTTGGTGAGATGGTTCCTTAACACATATGTTTATATTCCAATGGCTTCACCTGTGATGTAGCAGGACCACATTGGTGGTCCCATTTACATCTTGTTTATTTAAAAAAAATTGATTTTTATATGTATTTTTCTTTAATTGAAATTATTTTTTTTGTATTTTCATATTGTTTTGATTTGCTAACCCTAAAAATAAATTTAAAAGATATTTAAAAAACAATCTCTATTATACTACCAAACTCGTCCAGTAAACGACATGTCATCTATTTATGTTAATAAAAAAAAAGAGAGAAAATGATACCTTGTTCATCTAATTCTTAAAACAAAATATAAGTGCCTCAACATGCAAGCTTGACTTCGCAAGCACACATGCTTACGGGTATTCTTAATGGTCCATGCATGTTCGATTGCCTAGACCTATATGATTGACATATTTTAAAATATGTTTTTGTTTGTTTTTTCATTAAATTAAATTGTATTTAAAAAAGCATCATTAAATTAAAAGATACTACATATATCATTTTGTTAAATTCAAAAATTAGTTAAGAAAAATAATTAGCTTTAATTTTATTATATATCATTCCGAACTTTGTTTTCAAGTAAAGTTATTATAATATCTTCATTATATTAGCAAGATTTTCTCTTAACACCAAATCTTACGTACTCACTTTTTATAAGGGTTTATGTTTTTATTATATTATTACGTAAAAATAATAAAATTATTAAACTCAGTCATGTCTATAATTTGAGTTAAGAGTTTCTCAAATTAACTTGTTTTACCTGAGATTCCTAGTCTTAACATTTTTAAGAAATAAATTTCATCTTAGTTTTTCTCTTAAAACTAATGTTTGCATATTTTTTTCGTGATGCAAAAAAAATAAAAATTTTGCCTAGATAGATGGTATGGGTTATTTGAAACATTACATTAAATTTATAAGATTTATTTATATTTTTTTTAAATCACTTAAATTATATCAATTTTAATTTGATTATCAATTAATCCTTAGAACTCAATTTAAATAGAAGAAAATTTTGAATTATGAATACTGTTTGGAGTATTGGAGATTTTTTGACAATCCTCTAATATTGAAAATTTTGAAAAAAAAATGGTTTATTTCATAAATGATTAACCAAAATGATAAATTACCAAAACAAAAAATTGATTACATGGCCACAATTTTAACAAGTTCTGATACTTGACCACATTGTATTTGCATAAAAATACCTAAATTTTTGTAATTTTACAGGAACAATGTTTTTTTTTATGAATATCTTAATCTAATAAAAGTGGAACCCCCACATTAATGAGGACAATTGTTTTTCTTAGCAACACTAGGAAGGATAAAAACAAATTATTTCAAGGAAAATAGTAAGAACATTTGGGCCCATACAAGACTACAAAACAAATCAACAAAGCCCAAATAGTTAGGGCCATAAGGAAACTCCCATCTCAAGTCCCAAACAATTCTAAGACAAAAAAAAAATATTTTCTTTCCCCAGCTCCAAACCCACAGCCCCTTCCTTTTCTCTTTTCCTCCTTGATGAACACTGCAGAACAGAAACAACAGAACATGTTCTCCAAATCCAACAAAAAACATGGCAAATTCCTCTTCTTTCAACCACCTTCACACTGTAATAACCTCATTGTTTGTCTTCTCTTTCCTCTTAACAATTTTCCTCTTCAACAAACGAGCCCTTGAGCCCACTCTTTATTTCTACAGAGATTTCTTTCCACAAACAACGACTGCCTCCCACATTTCCTTGCCTGATGTTACCCTTCCCGACTCAGAAGAACAGTATGACTCAGTGACTCACCAACCCATTTCTCAAAATGAGACAATTGAGTCCAAAACTGGTGATGATTCGAGAAATATGGGGGTGTCTACTGAAAATGAGAATGAACCAGATGGTGGTGTGGATTCTGGTGAGGATTTGAGTTATAATTCAACAAATGTGGAGGTTGCTAGTGAAAATGAGAAGGACCCAGGTGGGGATTTGGGGTCTGGTGAGGATTTGAGTTATAATTCAACAAATGTGGAGGTTTCTAGTGAAAATGAGAAAGACGAAGGTGGGGGTTTGGAGTCTGGTGGTGATTTGAGTGGAAATGGTGGTGATAAATTGATGGAGAGCTTGAAAAGTTGTGATCTTTATAAGGGTACTTGGGTGAAAGATGAAGAGTATCCGGTTTATAAAGCGGGTTCTTGTCCTTATGTTGACGAGGCTTTTGATTGCCAAGGTAATGGAAGGAAAGATTCCGATTATCTGAAATGGCGTTGGAAGCCTAATGATTGTGATCTTCCAAGGTTGGTGCAGTTTTTTTTTTTTGGCTTAAATTTGTATATTGTGCATAATGAAATTGTATGTCAATGATTTTGGAGATATTGCAAGAATTAGGCATGGAATAGTTTCCGACATGTAAAAGGAAGATTGCTAGCTGTTTTCTGTGCAATCAACTCTTTCTTTTACAGTCTCTGGGCCGTACTTGTCTTTCCAAATGTTTCTCATGTCTACTTCCCAAACCTTGGCGGCTTGCTATAAGATGATCTCGCTACATCCTAGGTTACTTCAGCTTGTATGGAATGTTTAAATACTAAATCTGTGTGTGTGAAGTGGAGCTTCGCTATTAAGGTGCTTGTTTTTTCTCTTCTTCCTTTTGATTCATTCTATGACGAGAGATTTTATAAGCCAGAGCACCTTCTTCTGTATTTCCATCATCGAAGCAGAACTATACCAAGGTTCATGAAACGATCTGAAAAGTCGTGAGTGTATATGAATGAAATTGGAGTCCAATACCTTAGAAATTGGGCAAGACATTCTGGTGTGAGAGATGGGATCAGAAATAAATATTTCTTGACTCATCCGTTAATTCCTCACTTGGTAGACTCTTCATTGCTACTAAGACAGTCCTTGCTTCTCCTCTTGTGTGACATTTCTTTTTACACTATTTAAACAACAGGTAAAGTGATATTGCCTTGATGGAGACATATTAACTACAGTGATATGAATTTTATGCTGAGTCTCAATTCTTTTCAATGACTTTACATATTATCACAAACAATGTTGTCAAAAGGCGCCGAGGCGCTCACCTAGGCGAGGCCACAACACCTTTGTTAGCCTTAGGCGATGAATTTCAATGAAGTGCTGCCTAGACAAGCGCCTTGTGAGTGGGTGCAAGGCGATAAAACTAGTGCCTGCATGGAGTACTCTTTTCTGTTTTTTTTAAGTGATTTATTTTCACCTATTTGTCCATTTTTTAATTTACCAAAAGAAACAACTTAGGGGTATAATATTTAGGATTTTATTTCAAAACAAATCATTAAAGTGGGAGATTAACGGACAAGGAAGGACTTAGAGGAGAAACACTAGCCACACGCCTTTTTCAACAGTGGGAGTCAAAGAAAAACACAACTTAGGGGTATTTTTATTTCTTACAAAAAGATTAGGATAATTTTTTTTAAAAAAAATCATTAAAGTGGGAGACTTGACAGACAAGGAAGGACACCTTAGAAGAGAAACACTAGCCACACACTCCTTTTTCAGTAGCGGGAGTCAAAGAACAACACAAGTACAAGAGAAGAAAGCTTGGATTAAAATGTTTTTGAACATCAATGAATAATGATATGATGATATTTAAGTTTTCTTTTTAATCAATTTGACTACTTACTTTGTTTTAAGGTTGAAAAGTATAACTTTATATGACCATGTTATGATATTTTATATTTTCTTTTGATTTTTTAATGATCTAATCTTAAATTTTGGAGATATATATATTAATGCATAGCATATCACCTTGGTTCATTTGGGCAAACACATAGGCATGTGCCTAGAGCCTCAAGCATTTTAGCACCTTTCGCCTTTGACAACACTGATCAAAAATGCATTTCTTTTCTGCATCACTTTCACTCGTAGGTTTAATGGAACAGACTTCTTGACAAGACTGAGAGGTAAGAGGCTCATGCTGGTTGGAGACTCCATGAACCGAAATCAGTTTGAATCAATTTTGTGTCTCCTTCGTGAAGGCCTGCCTGATAAGAGCAAAATGTTTGAGATCCATGGCCGCAGAATAACGAAGGGAAGAGGCTACTATGTCTTCAAATTTGTGGTAATTACACATTTTAGATAGTTATGCTGCTTCTATATTTTAGTCCTATATAAAGGCCAGAAAACAGCATTAGCCGATGAAATAGTAGTTAAACTGAGTGATGATAGGATCATAAAAGGGCAAACAATCTGCAAAAAAGTAGTCTATGCATTCTTTCTTGACCACTGCCTTGTTACAGATGAGTGGTGATAGGTCTATGTGGCTGCAATGATACCTTGAATTTATTAGGAATCATCCATTTTTCAAGAAAAACAATTTGAATGCACTTGTATTGTGAAAAAAATTTGCTATACTAGGATAAAAAAATTCTTTACAATTTTCTTCTCATTTGTTTGTGGCTCAAAAAAGTTATGGATTTTGTAACCAGAATTATCTCTAATGCAGTAGTACTGCTCGTGAATTCTCTCATTTTGGAACCCACAAGTTTCCTTCTGAATATACAACAATATACTTAGATAGACTTAGTTGTAAATATGGTATATCAAGAATGTTCATTCTTCCAAAGAAAAAAGAATAGGTTTGATGATTTTAATTAATGCTTGGGCATGATTACAAGTGTTCTGTGGAATTTGTTAGGTCACATTTCCTTGTAAAGGAAGGGGTGCGGATAAATGCACAAGGAAGCTCAAATCCAACTCTATCTATAGATGTAATTGACAAGACTGCAGGTCGATGGAAGAGGGCTGACATCCTGGTTTTTAATACCGGGCACTGGTGGACTCATGGAAAGACAGCTCGTGGGTATGTTTGAATTGCTGTTGTTATATTTTAAATTGTATTTCCACATAATTTCTGCCTTTGTTATTATATCACTAAAACAGGATGGTATTTTTCCATGTTTATAATATTTCTCGGGTAAACCTTATTTTTGCCTGTATGAAATTATCAATGTTCCAATTCTATTCCTCCAGTATAAAAAACTCTCATCATTAGCCCTTTGTTTTATTAGGGGGTAAAACCTTTTGAAAACAAAGTGGTAATCATGAGAGCTTTTATACTGGAGGAATAGAATTGGAACATCGATAATTTCATACAGGCAAAAATAAAGTTTACCCGAGAAAATAAAACATGTTTGTTTTCCCATAACACTGCTTAATTGTGCAGGAAAAATTACTTTAAAGAAGGTGACTATCTCTATCCAAAGTTTGATGCAGTTGAAGCTTACAGAAGGGCTCTAAGGACCTGGGGAAAGTGGATTGACAAAAATGTGAATCCAAAAAAGCAGTTAGTATTCTATCGTGGATACTCCTCAGCCCATTTCAGGTACATTTTTGCTTCCATTTTCTTCTAACCGTTCTTTCATCCCTAGACCTACTTTATATTATAAATAGGATGGCGGAGTGTATTTTGTTCATGTTTGCCTTCTTTCAGATTTACAAAATGCCGAAAATTTAATTTGTTATATACCTGGAGCCTGTTAATTTATAGCAGTAGCATAGATCAGCTCTTTCACTCGTTTCATATTGGGAAAATCTTCTTGTGAAAAGCAAATATTTTGTTGAAATTGATATATGACCACTGCAATTATTTATTCTTTTCTACATTGATTATAATGAGCAGAGGTGGAGATTGGGATTCAGGAGGGACATGCAATGGGGAGACTGAACCAGTTCTAAGCGGGTCAATTCTCAACTCCTATCCTGTCAAAATGAAGATAGTGGAGGAGGTAATCCGGGAAATGAAGAATCCAGTTACACTGTTAAATGTTACGAGTTTGACCAATTTTCGAAAGGATGGACATCCTTCAATCTATGGCAAGAACGTAACTGCTGGGGTAAAGGTTTCAACGAGGCGCCAAGACTGCAGCCATTGGTGTCTTCCAGGTGTCCCTGATGCATGGAATGAGCTCATCTATGCAACCCTGGTTCAACATAGAGTTTCCGAGAATTGAAACAACAATTCTTCCCTTCCCATTTTCAACGGGGAAAGAAAAAAAAATTAATTTTACTTTGACTATTTATGGAGAATTCCAAGTTTTGCATTGTTCAAGACTTGCAATGTGAACTCTGGCTATGCAAGTCAAAGAAAAATAGATATTTGAACACCCATATATATATATATATACATATATATGTATATATATGTATGTATGTATGAGAAAGGCGTGCTGATGATTGATGAATATTTCTGGTCTTACCTTTTCAACGCACGGGGTTGTTTCGGGGTTGCTTCTGTGTGGTGGGTCTTTTTCTAAGAAGATTACACAGAGTAAGACTTGTTTGGAGCTGCTGTTAATTGATTTTTCATTAAATTAAATTTGATTTTTTTTGTATTTTTGAATTATTTTAATATGCTACTATTATAGATATTACTTTACTGAAAAAAATATTTTTCAAAGCATTTCCAAACACTCCACTGTAAAAGCGGTCAGCAAACTGCACTTCTCGGCATGGACCATAAAACATGGGTCCAACGTATGTAATCACGGTATGATTTCAGTAGCTACTTGGTCAATCTGCCATTATATATATATATATATAGACACGCACATACAGATTTCAATTCTTTGCCCGCAAGAAAAGTCAACCAGATAAGCAATGAAAATGATTGCTGTGAACTGGGATAAGATTTGGACTGAGTTCATCCAATGATCATCACTAGCCAAATGGCAAAAAGTAAAAACATTTGAAAAGTATGAAAAGAAACAACGACATGGCCACTTATTTTCTAACAAGAGAAAATCGAGTTTGCTCGTAGATAATAAGGATGTTGGTGGCAGTTGTAACCTCAACCTTCTCTTCACTTGTCGTGCTATTTCCATGGCTGCATGTGGTCTTCTCTTTCCAACCATGTGAGCACGAGGAGTCCACCTTTTTTATTTATTTATTTATTTACTTTTTGGTCAGTATAAATCACATCAAATATAAGGAAGGGTAGGGAAATTTAAACAAGGATGCTTGAAAAATGCCATAATGTAATGGTCCATCAATCAATTAATTTACAACTTCATTTGATAGAAAATTAATTATGTTTATCTCAAGGTTGGCGTTATCGTGCCAACTATATTAATGACATGGCAGCTTATTAATCAATCTTTATTATGATAAAGCAAAATTAAATGCTGAAGTCAAACTTCACAATTATGTGAGCGAGTTTCTTTTTCAACACTGCCCGTTTTTTTTTATAGCTAAAGAATCAATCCGGACCTCCACCATTTTTACTTTTTATTTTATTTTATTTTACAAAGTGTGCTGTTCAACCCCTTCAGCATTCTTCTATTGAATGGTGAACAGAACAATATTAATAATTAATATATTTTTAAAAAAAGAAGAATAACTCCTAAGGCTCAAGCAAGCTACTAGCAAGTTTGGACCACGAAGTAAACATACCAAATTTTAATCCATAAAGTACAAATATCTTCTTGGATAAAGGAGCTATAATTTCTTAAAAATACATGAAAAAATGAAAATTGAGATTTAAATCAAGATAACCTCTTTAAGAAGAATTGAGTTGGAAGATATATGTTATTAAGTAATTATCAATTATGACTTGTTGTTATATTAACTTGTAATTTCTCAAATAAAACTTACACCGAAGCTTTGATTTAGTCAACAAAAATTTAAGGAAGGATATGCAACGTCAATTCGTACGTTGATCTTGAGGTATGATTGTCAGACATCGCTCAAAATAGTGAAAAAATATCGATGAAAACAACAAAAATCAAGGCCCATCATTGCATAAGTTAACGGTCATGATTGTCCAAACCTTTATGGACGTCAAGCAGCTTCTTCGTATATATATCTCTCGTTGAAAAATATATTATTATTATTAAAATTAAATTAATACATCAGAAAATACAAGGTGCTATCCATATGAAAAGGAATGAGAGAGTATAGGAAAAGTAGTCGGTCAAAATGAACCCGTGTACAAGGAACATTACAGAATTCCCATCACGAACAAATTGTCAAGTTTTTCTACCACATGCTCTCTTTCCCAATCGGAAGAAGACTTGGGGGGTGCTGTTTCTATTCAACACTCCAAATTATTTGGTATTTTATTCTCTGAATAAAAATAATAATAACAATAATTGATTTTTCTTCATAAATTGTCTCACCTACTGGAATCAATAATTAATTTTCTGCCACCATGATAGCCGCTCTACAATATTAATTAAAAATGCTTGCTCTCTCATGGACCATGTCAAAAACGGCTACCAATTTTTCTGATCAGTCGTGGTGCTTTCCTCGCATGAAGGACACTTTGTAGCTGTGCCGTCCTTCGCAAGTTGAGACGATGATCGCAAACTTTTTTGTGACCTTAATTCCTGCACTTCTCTCTTCAATCTCCTGTTCTCGTTGCTTAAACTTTCGCAGCATTTTTTCAACACCTCGTAGTCTGCCTCTGTTTGCTTCATCTTGGTCCTGCATGCACATCAGTTTTTATTTTTATTTTTTATCATAATTATATCTGTAGAAAAGAAACTGAATACCCGGAATGAACCAGTGAAAAATCGACAACGAGGATCTAAATGCACAAACTATATACCTTGCCCTCCTGTTCTGAAACCAAACTTCTACTTGTCTTGGCTTTAAATTCAATTGCTCCGCAAGTGCATGCTTCTTGGCCTGCATGCATGGAGTGGAATCTCTTATTTATTAGTCATCGGATAAATAATTAATTAAAATTAAGAGGAGAAATAAAGACAAATAAACTGAAAAAAGCAATATATACACATCCTAATTAATCTAACATTTTTTTATAACTGGATCGAGGATTGATAGGTTATTATATGTATATAAAAAAAAGAGTAAAAATGGTCATGCAGGGAGAATTAAGTTTGTATCTCTATAGATTAAAGTTTCCAATCAAAATAATGCATTATAATTTACAAGTAATTACAATAATGATATTTAAAAAAAAAACATGTATGTAATTTGACTCTCTGATCAGAAGTAAACTGGCTGAGAAGGAAGGGTAAAAATGATATATAAGAGAGCAGCAAAAAAGAGTACCGGGTTAAGAGCGGGATGGCGTTGAAAGGTCTCCTCGAGATAGCTTGATTGGTCTTTTGTAAGCCTGAGTTTCTTTCTACCAGTATCGTACATGCAGCTACTATCAATGGGGCGATCAGTACTTCTCTTCTTATTTCCACACACTTCATCTTCTTCAGACCTGAAACGCGTCCCCTCTGGCTTGCCATGATAATCTATTTTCATGGAGTCTTGCTGATCAGGGCAGAGTGTAAACGAGAGGTCCAAACGCACCACAGGCTTCTCCTTCTGTTTCTGCGGCCATGGCACATAGGTTTCACCACCCAGTCCAAGCCCAAGTTTCGTGCTACAGTAGCCGTCTTCTTCCATGTTTTAGAGAGAGAGGGAGAGGGAGAGGGAGAGGGAGAGGGAGAGGGAGGAGGAGAGAGGATGATGAATGTAAGTGGTAAATGGAGAGAGGGGCTGGGAGGTGACTTTATACAAGAATATTTAAGTCTTTGGATATAATTTAGGAATATAGAAATGATTTTAAATAAATTTTGTGCGAATAACTGTAGTGCTGGAGACAAGTAAAATGTGGAGTCCTGACAGGTCCGTCAGAACGATGCATGACCCGTCTGAGGAAACCAAAACTTCCATATCATTTTTGACTTTGCTGTTTCCACAGGGTTATAATTAATTAATAATTAATTTTAGACTTTGATTGATTTGAGTCTACTCTCCCCAAGACCGTATGTTTCCAAACACTGGAAAGAAAGAAAGAATGAAAAAATCTTTGTTTTGAATTCGGGGTCAAACGCCTAATTAATCATTTTTTTATGTGCAATGTCATCCCCTGCTCTCTCTTTTTACTTTTTTTTTAATCTTATATATATATATATATATATAGAAATCTTAATATTTTCTAAAAACTGTTATTTTCAAATAATTAAATAAGCTCTCTAAATTTAATATTCAACTAGGAGAAAATAAATTAAAATATAAAAGAGCGTGGTTTAATTTGTTTTAATCATTGATGTATTAGGTTTAATATATGTTTTAATTCAAAAGGTCTTTAATTACATGTCTGAAATAAATTACAAAATTACCTTTTTAAAATTATTTTTTCCTACTGGTATCCAGTTATGTCATGATATATACTATAATATCAACTATTCTATGAGTTGATCTATGGAGTAAAACATCAAACAGTTTTTTCCATTAAAAAACTTAGAGATATTTAAATTGAGAAATGAAATTATTAAGTTGTAAGTCATATAATCAACACTATTTCCTTGTACGAAGAAATCTGCTTCTTAGAAAATATTATTTATAAATCTAACGAGTAAAATTATGATTATCCTAATTTTTTATAAAAAAAATACATATTTTTACTCAGAAATGAATTACAATGTGTAGACTTAAATATTTGTACACTATTGAGCAAAGTTGTCAATACCGTTCTGGTTTTTCTAGTGGAACAGAACGTTCCAGTTTTGGAGCGTTTCGGCGTGCCGTTTCGGGATTGTACTGTTTATATATAATTAATTATATATATATATATATAAATTAAAATATTAATTTAACAAGTATAATTAAAATTCAAGATAAATTAACTTTAAATTATACAATATAAACACAAAGTCAAACAAACATAATCTTAAAATTAGAAAAAAAATCACAAGTCAATCAAAATAAAAAGGATTTTAAGCTCGGAACGACACCGGGATATTCCAACTAAAATTTAATTAAAATTAAAATCAAGATGAAAATAACTTTATTTCATATCAGTTTTTTGAACGCAACCGAAGGGAATTGAGAGCTTTGATGTAGAGAATCCAAAATAATCGATCATTTGGTATACTATTTCTAATAAAATATTAAAAAGTTATTATAATAAAATACTAAAAAGTTATTATTTGTTTCTTTCCATGCAGGTCAGATCAAGTATGAAAATGGATTCAACTCCGGTGGATGACCAGTCATGGTTTTGTGAGCTAACCCCCAAGATTTGACACGTAAAGCTGTGCTTCTCTGCTAATGTGATAAGCATCAGTTTTTCAAATACCTGGTGCGCGACTAACACTTTTTAGTTGAATTTTGGGGGGTTTTTAATCCTAAATGCGAGAAATTCATTCCATCCCCTCCAAGTTATTCAAACAAAGACCGTGATCGTGGTTATTCAAACAGATTTGTCGTGTCTGGAATTAGAGCTAGAGCTACAGGTATATATACCCCATAGATTCATCATCTATGGCTTCTTCCATGGGCTTAGTTTTTCTTCTTCTACGATACGAGTCTTCTATGTATTATTAAAATTGAGAACCCTCTTTTACCAAAATAAAAAATAAAAAATTGAGAACCCTTCAGTGCTGGTTGAATAAATTGTTTTGAAGTTCTTAAATGAACTTGAATGATCACTCACTCACTGACCCAACCCAATGTATTTATAAAACTAAGTTTATATCGTAAAAAGTGGTGTTGTCAGTGTTAGTTTATATGGTTTTCATATCAATTTAAGTTTTGAAAAATACGTTTCATCTTCCTCGTGTGTGGCATGCAAAGTGCCTTTTGGGTGATATGTTTTTTTTTTTTTTTTGTCATGTCATTACAAGCGACGCGATATCTATTTTCATTTCAAATGACTTATGTTGATGTTGGGTTTTTTTTTCTCGTTTTCAAATTTATTGTTTAATCCTTATTGTTAATGATATTTTGACTTCAATCTTTATTCTTTATCCTTCTTTGAAAATTATACCTTGATTCTCTTTTTGTTATTGACATTTCAACTTTAATACTTTTTTTTTTATTCGTTGGTTTTTTTATATATATAAAAGTTTCATTTTTTTATATAAAAGTTTCCTTTTTTTTTTCCAATGTCATTCCTTCCATCTTCATTTTCTATATATCTTTGATATTAATTTGATTCTTATTTTTTTATTTATAGTTTTCTTTTCCTTAGTTTTTTTTATAATTTTTTTTGATATTTAATTTCATTATTCAATCCAAACGGGTGGTATTATGTTTTCCAATATGATCCTCATCATTTTAACTTCTATTTTTTATTGGCTCTTTGTAAAAGTTATTCCTTTTTTTTTTAATTTTATTCTTCAATAAAAAATATTATTTTTATTTCTTATGTCATTTTTTATCCTCATTCTTTTGATTGTTTATCCTTTTACTAAATTTATATTGTATTTTAATTTTGATCCCTGTTATTTTTATTTTTCAATCATTTTATATAGTTGATTTTTTCTCTTGAGATTTGAACTTCATGGTTTTTTCAAATAGGATGCTTCAGATCTAGTAACTCATGTCATGAGTTTGGAAACTTAACACGAGATATTTTTTTTTGAGAAAAAAATCTCTATTTTTATGTTTTTTTATGGGGTTATTTCAGTTTTATGATTTGAGTTGTAGATTGGGATATACCAAGTTAGATTAATTGTGATTACCTGAGGTTACAAATTTATCATACTAACTCAACTTGATTAAGACCATTTTTTAATATATCTTTTCATCTTTTTTTGTTTTGTATTTAGTAGGCTATTAATTGAGATACATCATTTGTCTTTTTTTCTTCTTCCAGTTTTTTGTTTATTTAAAATAAAATAAGCTTATTGATCTAATCAACTCTATAACTCCTAATAACTATTCTTTTGAAGCATGATTGTAGTAGTGAAAATTATTTTTATTTGAAAAAAGTAAATAGAAATCAGATCCCGTGACAGCCCCTATTCTTCATGGACAAACAACTGAAAAAGAAAAAGAAGAAAAGGACACGAACAGGAAGCCAGATTTATTTAATATATATTTTATCAACCCACAATCATGTGAATTCGGACATTTAAAATGGGCCTATCCTATTACTTATAGAAGTTTTTTCATAAGGCCCACGTCATTTTGAGCCCAAAACCAAGGAATCTATGTGATTATCTGGAGTGTACAATAAAAGAGTAATCAAGTCATTACTTATTCAATCTCGTGACCTGAAAAATCACGAGCAGATAGTTAAAATGGTAGTTAATACTGCATTCCTATCAATTAATTTTGAAGTTCATATTTTTATTTATTTTTTTCACACTCAATTACTCCATCAAAAGAATATATTATTATTATTATTATTAATAATAATAATAATAACAACAATCAATATCAGGTATTATTTTTGGAATGAATCTTCAATACTAATAAAAAAACATTATTAGTGATTATGCTAGAAAATTATTTTGTTTCAATTGAATTATAATTATAATTAAACAAAAACTATTTTGACATATATTTAAATAAAAAAATTGAATATATTAATACAATTTGAGATCAAATTTTTACAATAGATTAATATATAATTATAATTGATAAATTGTATTAAAAGCGATGGTCAAATTTTCAATTCACAGTCTAAACTTTTCCTGTTTTTTTTTTTTTTTAAATAGCATTATTTATTTACATTAAAAATAACCCTCAATGAAACAAAAAAAAGAAACGTGTACCTGACAAACAAATAATAGCAAAAGTATACAGCAAATTCATGTCGATATGCTTTGTGAAGATGGCGTGTGGGAGAGAGAGTAGCAATTAGAGCAAAAGGATGATGACAGCCGGATCTAGTCCTTATTGGTGAGGACAAAACATGGATTAACGATTCAGACACACTTGGTTCTGTTTGACATTGAACACACATCAAAGGAATTCATTGCTGCATGTACCAGCCTTCAAAAAACATAAAATCCACGATTCCACTGTCAAATCTTACGAGGAAAAATGGTGTAAATTTGGGTAATAATAGCATCAACGAGAGTCTGCAAAGATCGTCCTGGCATGGTGTATGGTAATCTCACGAGCAACAGAATCGCAGGCATGGGCTCAAACATGTCCCCCCTGCCCCTCTACCAATAATTGAATCTCTCTCTCTCTCTAGCCATTGCTTTCAGGGCTCTTCTGAGTATATTTATCTGCTCTTCCACAGCTCTCATTCATCCTGGAGATAGCGCAAAAGTTCTTGGCAAGAATCATGAAACTTTTGCATCTTGTCTTGTTGGTGTTGCTCACGATTACTGCTTCTTATATCTTTTCCCAGAACAACAGTTCTTCTTCGCCTTCTTTGTTTTTTCTCACAGGAAGGAGATCCATGAGAGAAGAGAGGATGCCATCGGTCACCCTCACAGATGAGCACGAGAATACCAAGGTAAGATCTGAAGCCTGCTCGAATTTCCCTTCGAGATGGAGATCTTGAACAATCATAATAGTTTCAGGAACTTGTTTCTCTAAATTGATATATATTCCATAAGTAACAAGAAATGATGTGCGGATTGCAGGTTCTTGATGAAAAGACAGAGCAAACAACAATCAAGGAAGATTCCAGGCAACTGGAGTATCCAGGCAGCAGTGATAATTTAGATGATCTTGTTTACCACGTTGATTACCATGGAGTGACAACTCATCCAACTCCAAAGCATCCCGAACCCTAAAATATCTTTCTTTAAGATTTCAGATGAAGCAAGGCTGCATACATGTACTGTTTTTAATCAACTAGTGAACGATGTATTAATTACACCAATACAATTAGGATGAATATATATATATATATATATTTCTGCTGGCAGTATATGAACGGTATCTGTGTTATCTCAAGGTTTTACTGATCAAATAACAACTTCATCACAGAACTTGGATTTAACTTGAGCACATGAAGGGAGTAAATTTTGAAATTCACAGAAAGCTACATTCCAGTCATGCTCTTGAATGGTTTCTGTCTTCTGATAGAGAAGCCTGAGCCACCTCATCCGATGAAAGGGGTCTTTGTTCGTTTTAATAGCTACTTCCACACTACTTCATACTTCCAAGAACCTCGATGCCTTATAATTTGATCAATAATGTGGTCGGATGTGGTTTTCTGGTCCAAATTAAGCTACTCATTGGCTTCCAAAGGCAAAAATGAGCACCACCTAAGGAAACTTTCTGCAAAATAGAATCAGAAGCCACAAGTAATTCAATCATTACATGCAACAGAGTCACAAGCATGAGATCCAGAATTCCTGAAAATGGCTCGGCAGAGGAGCGATGGAGGCAACATGTGCAAAGCCTCCCACCTGCAATTAAGTAAAATACAGCAGAGGAGACATGAGAAACGGTATTCAAGATTGCCAAAATCTCTCCTTTCATTCCATTCTGGAAACATGGAACATAAAATTTAGTCAATTAGAACATTCAGAATATAAAAATCATTCAAGGGTTTGAAATTCCATGATTCAGTTCATCTAAGCTGCACTGAAGCATTTCATCCTAGATTTTGATGAGTTTGGCATACCATAAACATTTCATTAGTGAACAGCATTAGGCATGAATACTGCCACATAAAGTTTAATCTGTCCTTGTTACAGTTTTTCCTTGAGCAGTAAAGAATATAACACTATCTAAAATTAAAAAGATATTTTAACCACATATAGTTTTGACACAATTTAATCATTCATAATGTTCCTGTATATCAGTTTCATACCAGTATCATTTTGACAATCCCTGTAAGAAGCCTTACTGTGCGCCACACACACACATGTATATATATATATTAAAGACATCTCCATGAGTCAGCGTTTTCAGAGACATTGGCCCAAAACTATGTCCCTGTGTCTCTGAGAAAAAATGTCCTCATTAAATAATTTTGTCAAGAGCATGGGCCAGTCCTCATGAGCTGCTGCGTTTCCAGTTTTGTAAGCAACATCAATTGAATCAGTCAACAAACTTTTCAATCTAGACTAGAGAGATCGATTTGATGGGAAATGGCATTGATGGAATCTCAGGTGCATCACTGCAACAAAAGGAAACTTTTTAGGTGATTATTATCTTCAAAGAAGAATTTATTGGAGAAAAAAGTGAGTAAGATTGCAAGGTATATTCCTTGGAAGACAATAGCTAGAAAATCATAGAAAAAGGGCCTCCTCACCTGAGAAAAATAACCCCCCCTACTCCCTTCTCCCAAAATCAACAAGATTCATCGAAAACTCCTAATGAAGCCATATTTCTTGAGTGCACTGGCCTCATGAGGAAAGCCTCTTGGAATATACAAAATTATATACCACCATGTGGTATGGATCCAAATTGTTCCTGGAGAAAGATTATGACGGTGGGAAAACTATCACTGTTATTATGGAAATCATGATCGGTGGAATGTAAGTACTAACTGTGTCAACACAAAGATGTTAGATATCCGGTTAGATAGAATCTACAACCTCATTTGTTTGAGGTATTTTTAATTGACTAGGTCATTAGGCCAGAGTTCTCCAAGCATGCCTGCTTTTGAAGCGGGGCAAGATGCATCCTATAAGATGTTTGAGACAATCAATTGGACACCGAAGGTTGATCCCTATGGCACTAATGGCATGGAATTGGAGGATTTGAAAGGAGAAATTGAACTCAAAGATGTGTATTTCAGATATCCACCGAGGCCCGATGTTCAATTTTTTTCTGAATTTTCGCTACAAGTTCCAAGTGGCACCACTGCAGCTTTAGTTGGACAAAGTGGAAGCGGAAAGTCAACTGTTATTAGTCTTGTTGAGAGATTTTATGAACCTGATTCCGGCCAAGTACTTATAGATAGTGTTGATCCTATTTTATTTGCAATCAGCATAATGGAAAACATTGCATGTGGAAAGAAAATGCAACTGATCAAGAGATTGGAACAGCAAGTAGACCACATTATTTCGAGTAATATGTTGGTCCCTTGATGTTTTCTTGACCAGCTTAGTTTTCTTTATTTTTAATTTTGACAAGTTATTGAGCAACTAATCTATACCACCATAATTTTTATTCTTCAATCAATTAAGTAGGTTGGCTGCATTTGCGTTTCACAGGGCATTGACACAATGGTCGGTGAGCATGGTACTCTGGAGGACAAAGGCAAAGAATTGCTGTCCAGAGATTCTTCCTCTTGATGAAGCCACTAAATCTTCAAACATCGCAGGCAGCCATGATGGGCTGATAAAAGATTCAGAAGGGGTCTACTTTGCCTCCAAGAAGCAGCCAAGGAATAGGAAGAGTCAGGATATTGATCCAAATACGTTGGAAAAGAATTTGGCACCGATATAAGTCCATTTCCAGGTATGGGCTCTAGCTATATCTCGGAGCCAGAAACATTCTTTTCAAAGATCCATTACCGTAGTTTCAACAGGAAGCCAACGCTCCGCGTCCATGATGATGAACACGATGATCAGAAGCCTAAACCAGTTTCTATTAAACCAATTTTGTTGCTTGGGAAGCCTTGCTTCAGTTATACAAGGTATCTATTTTTGGCTTTTACTATGCACCAAGAACCGTCAGAGGAGATGCAAAAAGATTCCAAGTTCTGAGCAATCGTGTGTGTGGGAATGAGTTTGATTACCTTTGTAGACCTTTCATTGAGAAGTTGCCTTTTTGGAATTGCCGGGGCTAAGTTGATTGAAGGTCGTTCAATGACATTTGAAAAAGTTGCATGCCAAGAAACTAGCTGGTTCGATGGTCTTGCAAATTCGAGGTGTTCAAGAAATTCCCAAGCTCTACATTCATTTGGAGATGTTACAACGTGATTTTCTAGGGTTGATGACAACCTTGGCTACTGACACTGTCAAACCAAGAACGTCACCAGCATCTATTTTCTGCAATTCTTGATAGAAGAAAGTCAACCATCGACTCAAGTTGTGATGAAGGGATTGATCACAGTTGCACACATGTTCGTGCATGGCGATATTGAGCTTGAACATGCCAGCTGTGGAGATATCGAAACCTAAAGGTACTTACTTCCCCGGCCATCCTCCGTCGAATATTCATGCTTCCACGTTGAATATTCTCAAGACATCAGATAAATTCCTTAGCCATTTTTTTTATGACCGAAGTGTCCGGATCAGCTTACATGCACCTCGACTATTTTCCAGCTATTTTCCGGACTCACTGAACATATAAGACATCGCGGGATAACAAACATACTGTACAAAGATAGATCTAGAAACAAAAAAGAGGAACTCTAGATCTTGCGAAGGAGGGGCTCCTCTTCAACCACTGTGCTACATAACTTACTGGTAATTCCTTGGCCAGTTTTGACATGAATAGAGAAGGCAATTGATGATTAATATTTGTTACAAAACAAATACTTAATTACCATTTGAGCCACCGATGAGCTTTTCCGAGGCACAGTACTGCGCATCCCGACAATTTCACCAAGGCCATCCTGAATGTTGTGCCCGTCCTCTGAAAACACGGGGACAATTGAGATTAATCACAAGTATTAAAAGCGAATCCTTATTAAAGTTTTATATTATTAAACTTCCTAGCTCAAACATTTTACATAATAACAAGTGTCATATTATTATAAATAAATTTTATAAATTAAGAATTAGAATATAACCGATGCAGGATATTATAATTCTAAATCTAGAAAAATGAACTTGATTGAATAAATTTTAAAATTATTCTAAAATAATATACATGATATTATTTAGATAACAAATTAATATTTTTTTATTTAAAAATATCATAACTGTGAATAATAAAAAAAGTCCAATATTCAATTAAGACACGCTAATGTTGTAAGTTTTTAGGATAACTAATACTTTATTCGCTTACCCTGTACTGGTAAAGAATATCTAAAGAGATGATGTTTCCTTTAATTCCTCAACACTCCAGTATCCTTATATTTTGTTGTTTTCATGAACTAATTTAGTGGTTTTATTATACAAAAAAAAATACTATCTATTCCTCTTGGAAATTGCTAAAATATTCCTGGTCTTGGGGGTTATGTTCTGTCGTTTTTAAAGACTAATTTAGTAGTTTTATTGTGCAAAAAATTCAAAAATATCATTTATGTTCCTGAAAATTTCTAAAGTGACCGAGGTTAAAAATTTTCAATTCTAGAATAAAATAATAATTTAACTGTATCAATCCATAATAATAAACTGTATTTAACTGTATCAATCCACACAGTAATTATATCTAGATTAACAATGAAAAAACACACAGTGAAATCGGGACGGCAATTATATCATAAGTAATAATAATATAAAAAATTAATGTTTGTTTTTATGGCTCATCTTGCACCACAACGCTGGCCTCATGCGCTACTTTCCTTCTAAAGTTTTTAGTGGAATACTTTTGCGACCCACGGCCACAACTGTCTCTCCACCGATCAGCAACTCTCCCCACCGATCAGCAACTCTCCATCTCCATGTCAGCCACCTGCAAAAGAGAAGAAGAAAGTGAAACAAAAAAAAAACCGTTCTCTTGCTTGCAACAACCTCTCCAATTTATTCTGACTTTTAAAGGGTTTGTCCGGGGCGGGGGAACAATTTTTAGAAGAAAAAATTAATGTAAAATGATACGAGGACAGACTCCTTAAATTACGCTAAAACGGATAGTTAGCAAAGGTAGCCACGGTTTCCTCAAGTGCAGTGATAAGTTCGACCTCCTCGTCTTTCACACCCACTTAAAGAGTTGCATGCAATGTGTTCAGAGAAAATGTCTATGCACTAATTACCTCCTGTAAGAAACTTTATGGAACTAGCTAGTTTTATTAATGTCACTTGGGCGGTCGATCGACCCAACTCCATGAAGAATTTGCCAAATCGATGGCATAATTAAGTTGACCAGCCTATCTATACCAACTATCCGGTATAATTAACATTCTAATTCTATTAAAGCAAATTAAGAACAATGTTGAATTTGTCATGTATCTGAGATACCAATAATAGTTTATTTATAGCATATATGGATGATTGATTGGTGATTTTTGGCAGGTGGCCGGTTTGCTGTATATATTTATCAGCTGGGCAAGATTGATAAGATAAGATGTCATGTTAACCGCATATATCTCCTTGCTTCATGGCATGGCATGGCAAGAAAGCAATAAAAATATGGGCATGGACCAAATTAATCACCAGATAAGGGTTGACCTAATTACAAACTCATACCCGGCCTGACTATATTATATAAAAACAAAATGGAACTTTGACAGTGTCATGTTACAACCTAACAGGCCAAAATATAAGAGTACTAGGTAACAAATAAGACAATAGGTCAAGGAATGACCAAATCAACTCACACTTTTGAAATGCAATGCTAAACAGTAAACACCCTTTAAGCATCTGACAAGTGAATTTATTATTCAAATCCAGACAGTTTGAGAGAGAGTTTTTTCATTAGGATATGGATTTAAGTGCATGCCTAAACATAATCTAGTAGGGATTTCTTGTCTGTATAAATGTGCGAAAGGCCGGCGATCGAAAATAAACATGCAGCACACTGAAGCAAGAGTACTCCTACTTCCAGAGAAAATGGAGATTTCCAATTTCAACCTCCTCCTCATTGTCTCCTTCGTCACTCTCTTCCTCATTGCGATAATTTTCAGGCACAGACGCCAAGATAAACTCCTTAACCTACCTCCGGGTAATCTCGGCCTCCCTTTTGTAGGGGAGACCCTTGATTTCTTGGCCAAAGGTTGGAAAGGTTGCCCTGAAAATTTCATATCCCATCGCATTCGTGAATATTCATCGAAAATATTCAAAACAAACCTTTTTTGTCAGCCTGTCGTAGTTTTGAGCGGTGCTGCAGGAAACAAGTTCTTATTCTCCAACGAGAACAAACTTGTTGAGACATGGTGGCCTGAATTTGTGAACAAGATCTTTCCATCTGCTGTTGAATCGTCGCCCAAAGAAGAAGCTAAGAAAATGCGTAAGTTTCTCCCTCATTTCTTGAAACCTGAGGCCTTGCAAAAGTATATAGGTATCATGGATATGGTTACACAAAGGCACTTTGCCTTGGAATGGGAAAATAAAACTCAGGTGGTTGTGTTCCCTCTGGTAAAAACCTACACATTCGAGCTGGCTTGTCGCTTGTTTTTGAGCATCGATGACTCCAGCCACATTGCTAGATTTTCTCACCCATTCGAGCATATAACCTCTGGCATTTTTACCATCCCCATCGATTTTCCTGGAACTCCATTTAATCGTGCCATCAAGGCCTCGAACTTTATCAGAACTGAGATTCTGGCCATTATCGGGCAAAGAAAGAAGGATCTTGGAGAAGGAAAGGCATCGCCAAACCAGGACATATTGTCGCACATGCTGTTAAGATATGGTGACGATGGACAGTACATGAGTGAGGCTGAGATTGCTGACAAGATTCTTGCATTACTGTTGGGTGGACATGAAAGCACCAGTGTTGCTTGTGCCTTCATTGTCAAATTTCTTGCTGAGCTGCCTCCAATATACGAAGGAGTTTACAAGGGTATTCAGTTTTTATTTTAATTCTCTTGATCTTCTTAATTATAATATAGTCTTTTCTTGAAAAGCAAAAAAGAGTTTCATGATACCACAACAAGCTATCAATCTTCTAATAACTATATTAACAATAAGATTCTGTGTTTTATATATAATTTAAGAAAAACTTTTAGTCTTTCCACAAGAACTAACTTGTTTGAATATTGTTTACAGAGCAAATTGAGATCAGCAAATCCAAAACAGCAGGTGAGTTGTTGAACTGGGAAGACATTCAAAAGATGAAATATTCATGGAATGTAGCTTGTGAAGTGATGAGACTGATACCACCATTCACTGGTAATTTTAAAGAAGCCATCGATGATTTCGTTCTCAATGGTTTTTCCATTCCAAAGGGCTGGAAGGTGAGTTATCTTCTCTATGTCGAGAATATATTTTCACAAAATATTACCCGATTCATTTTCCATTACTCTTAATCTCTTATTTATTTTGTGGTTTGGTAAGTTATTGACCAAATTAAAAGCCGCTACACCACTAAAACAAGCCAGACAGTTAATTAATTTACAGGAAAACAGGTGATCTTGTGCTAATGTGGAACTAAAATTTCTTGTTGTAGCTGTATTGGAGTGCAGTCTCAACACATAAGAACCCTGAATATTTTCCTGAACCTGAAAAGTTTGATCCTAGTAGATTTGAAGGGAAAGGACCTGCTCCTTACACATTTATTCCATTCGGTGGAGGACCCAGGATGTGCCCTGGAAATGAATATGCTCGCTTGGAAATTCTTGTTTTCATGCACAACTTGGTGAAAGGGTTCAAATTTCAGAAACTGATTCCAGACGAGAAGACAATATTCAGCCCAACGCCGAGACCTGAAATGGGACTTCCAGTTCGCCTTCATCCTCGCCATGCATGAGAATTCATGGCTGCCTTCTTTCCGTTCCTCTTCTTCTTTTTATTTTTAATCCATCTGTAGCGATCCCTCACGGATAATTAATGTCACGTAAATTATCCTTCAATCATCTTCCTCAACTTAATAAAAGATCAGCTTTGAATAATGTCAGAAACAAATCTGAAAACAACACCCAATTAAAGCACACGTTTGTTGCTGTCAAGCTTCGAGCCACAAAGCTATTAGAAGTGCCGGTACCTGCACTAATGAGTAGTAATATTAATGTAAGAAAAATAAAAGAAGATCAAAATGATAGTGCTGGTACCTGCACGGACATGGTGATTGCTGCTGGGTGATGGGTCTGGATATCCTAGGTTTATGAGCTATATATGCTGCTGCCCATGGATCAACTGTTGCTGTAATCTGCACTCTCTCCTTTCCCTTTTTGTTGTAATCTAGTGCAGAGTCAGCTAGCAATGGCCATAGAATTTTCATGCATGGTGTGTGTGAGAGGGAGCTAGAAATAGAAAATAAACAAAAACAATAATCAAAAACAAAAATCAACTCGAATAAAAAATCATATCAAGTTTAAAACTATTTTTTCAGACTTTCAAGAGGAAAAAAACACATAATATAGACCCCCTCATCAAATAGAATCATTTTATAAACTAATCCTTTTGATAGTCTAAATTAGTGTCGATAAAAAATTTCTCTCTTTGCCTTTCAGAATTCAATAGTCTTTATCTCTTCCATCTCTAACCAATTACTAAAAAATAATAAAATTGAAGTTGAAAAATATTGAGGTACCATGATTGTATAATTTATGTTTGTTTTTAAGTTCAGGAACTAAAGTGTATTTCTGACTGAAACTTATTTTACATCACTCATGTTTAATGTTTTTTTTATGTCAATCCCTCTTCTTTCAACCCCATTTTTGTTTTTTCTAAAAATAACAATCAATTGACTTTCAATTAGAACTAAATTACCAGGAAAAAACCTCTAAGGACTAAGATGAATCTTGACAAATACATAAGTCATCCACATTGATTCGTGTGTCAACAATAATTGACACTGAGAAAATACATGTGTTTAAGTTATTGTGTAATATGGTATTTGGATAATATTTCAAGATATAGATAATGAAGATGGACGAGATATGTTTTATAATTATAGTAGTTAACTCTAAATTTATAAACTAATTTATTTTATATCTTTTTTTCTTTGAAAAAACAAGTTTTTAATTATTATTATTATTATTATTTATTCTGAAATACTAATTAAATGTTCTAACACAGAAGAATATTTTAAAATAAAATTAATTATAACATATTGTTTCTTTTTGTTTGAAACACCTCATGTGAGTATTTTTATCACATCATTATTTGTGTGTTTAAGACTTTATTTGAGTACGTATTAGAAGAATATTTTACTTTTAAAATATTAAATTAATATATTTTAGTGTTTCATAATTATTTTATAGGTCTAGCTTTTGTAGATATTTTTTTTTGAAAAAATATTTTCATCTGGAAAATCAACATGTTTTCTCTTTTAGAAAGCAATAGGCAAGTCTGAACAAATTTCTCGTTCAATCTTACCTTGTGACTTTCAATTTTCTTTTGTAAAGAGGAATCTTGCAATTGTTTGTCAATTCGATAAAATAAAACATGGTTTTGTAAATCATACAAATGAAATTGCTTACCATGAATCAATGCATTGATTTGATATGTCTACATGGAGCATGCTTTGATCAAATTTAAAGGGATGGTTTGTACTCGATCTTTGATCTGTTTGAGAATATTTATATGGAGATCAGACCAAGGAACTAGATTTTTCCTTAACCTATCGTGTAGTGGTTTTGCAATACGGTTAAAGTGTGGATAGAAATCTAACTAAAAACCTCTGTAATTAGGTTTTGTCAATAATCTTATCAATAAACCTATTTCTAAAATCTAAGGATCTTTCAATGAATGTCATGGTACCTTGACATATATAATGAGTTTGGAATTGATAAATTTTTAAGTTGGAAATGAAACATATCTTTGTCAAGTGGCAAGCATCGCTACAAAATCTTAGAATATCAACAAGAAACCTCTTATCTGTGGACTATTGGTTTAAATAACAACTTTAATTGCTTTCATGATATCACAACGCCTTGTACTATTATTTTCTCATTCATTTATATTTTCTGTATTTCTTCATTCTGTCACTTTCATTATATATATATATATATATATATATATAACCAAAAATTAAATATTTTTGAGA
>CM063593.1:3802980-3861812 GCA_032356905.1 Salix exigua | reverse complement strand
TATAGAAATTGTATTCATGTCGAATTATCAAGAATGCATAATCGATAAAGCGAGGCGTACCTGAATCCATAACCGGAAATCGTATGGATGACCTTCTAGATTAACAAGTTCTTCCTTTTGAGAGCCCTTTGATCTCTCAACCTTAGCCTTAGTATTCTCTCTTCAATGGGTGTAAGAGTGAAAAATTGAACTTGTAATCTAGGGACCATGACCCCTTATTTATAGGCAACCAAGTGCCTTTGTGGTATTTGTATTTTAACCCATCACTAAAATAGAAATAACCCCATAATCTCTACACATTAAAGGTCCACACCCTATTAGATACATCAAAACTTAATTGCCTAAAATACTTAATAGATCATTTTAATTAGGTTTTACCTTATTTGACAGTCCACAAACACATAATTATTTTCATATAAGCCCAACATTGGATTAATGATCCAACAATCTCCCACTTGGGCTATATGTATAACCTTATAATTATGTTTTGCAAAAATAACCAAATGAGCTCAATCTTTGCTGTCGTTAACAGATGTATCTATAACCAATCCGGTCCAGTAATCATACCAACATAGGATCTAAGCGGTTTTCGTTACAATTTTCATAACTCAACCTATCAAAGGTCACGTATGCCAATACAATTAAATGACATGGATCATGATGTGGATGTGTAGCATGGAAATTTCATGCAATATGATCTTAACATGCCTATTTCCAACTGGTCCACCCTTAAACCTTAGTGAGATCAAACCATACTAAAATCAGAGTGTAAATTAAATCAAACTTTATTTCTGCAGAAAATAACCTCATAAATATCCATAAACTGAAAATTTGTCTATATTACATAAGCATGTAAAATTACAAACTCCCTTTAAAACTGAATACTATCAATTGCCAAAACACCCATACGAGCAGTATGCTCATGAAATATTTTGGCTGGCAATCCCTTAGTAAGCGGATCCATGACCATGGAGTTTGTACCGATATGCTCTATAGACAACTGTCCACTCTGAACTCTTTCTTTAACAACTAGGAACTTGATGTCGATGTGTTTTGACTTCGATGAACTCCTATTGTTATTGGAATATAAAACTGCCGATTTATTGTCACAAAATAATTTTAGTGGTCTTTCAATATCGTCCACTATACGCGACCCGTGACAAAATTCACGACCATACTCCATGATTGGATGCCTCATAACATGCTATGAACTCAGCTGCCATCGTGGAAGAGGCTATAAGTGACTGTTTAGCACTCTTCCAGGAAATAACACCTCCGACTAGCATGTAAATATACCCTGATATAGATTTCATGGTATCTTGGCATCCAGCAAAATCGGAGTCGCTATACCCAATGATCTCCAGATTAGTCAAACTCCGATATGTGAGCATGTAGTCTTTTGTTCTCTATAAGTACCAGTAAGACCCGTTTAGTTTGCTTTCAATGGTCTATTCTGGATTGCTTAAAAATCGCCTTGATGCTCGATGAATGTCACGCAATATCCGGACAGCGTACAAACTTGAGCATACATTAGACTCCCTACTACTGAAGCATAAGGAATCTTCTGTATTTCCCTTTTCTCAAAATCATTCTTAGGGCACTGATTGAGACTAAATTTGTCTCCCTTAGCCACAGGGGTATCTCCTGGTTTACAGTCTTGCATGCCATATCTCTTAAGAACCTTTTCGATATAGCTCTTTTGTGATAATCCAAGAATACCTCGAGAGCGATCTCGATGTATCTGAATACCTAATACAAAAGAGGCTTCACCAAGATCTTTCATCTCAAAATTCTTAGCTAGAAATTTCTTGGTTTCGTGCAATAAGCCTATATCATCTGTTGGCAAGCAAGATGTCATCGACATACAAGACCGAGAAAAATATATTTACTCCCATAGAACTTATGGTATATACAATCATCGACCAAATTCATCTCAAAATCAAACGAGATGATCACTTGATGAAACTTGAAATACCATTGTCGAGATGCTTGTTTGAGTACATAGATGGATTTCTTAAGTTTGCAAACCATATTCTTTGGGTCTCCAGACACAAAGTTTTCTGGTTGTAACATATAGATCATCTCATCAATGTTATCATTGAGAAACGGTGTCTTTACATCCATCTGATGTAACTCAAGATTGAAATGTGCCACCAATACCATTATAATTCTAAAAGAGTCTTTCGAAGATACCGGAGAGAAAGTCTATCTATAATCGATACCTTCTTTCTGTGTAAAGCCCTTTGCAACAAGACATGCCTTATACTTCTCCACATCACCTTTTGAATCCCTTTTGGTCTTAAATATCCATTTACAACCAATGGTTTCACACCTTCAGGTAATGGGACAAGATCCCACACGTTGTTGTCTCTCATTGACTTAATCTCCTCATTCATGGCATAAATCCACTTTTGAGAGTTAGAACTTTCAATGGCTTGATGGAAATTGATAGGATCATCTTTCATCACTCCAATATCTTCCTCATGTTCTTGGAGAAATACAATATAATCATCTGATATTGCATTTCTCTTTTCTCTGGTGGATCTTCTTAATGACATAGATTCTACAGGTGCTCGAGGTTGTTCTTCTGGAACAATTTCTTGAATAGGAGGTGCTTCAACATTGTCTTGATTCGTTGTGTCTTCAACATGGTCAAAATTAGAATCTTGACCAATGCTAATGACACCTATGGGAATATCAATATATTCCTCTTCAAAGACAAAGTCTTTATCTTTATCACCTCCCGCAACCTCGACATCCTCAAAGAATCGAGCATTTCCCGTCTCGAAAATCAACCTAGTTATGGGATCATAAAATTTATACCCCTTGGATCTTTCCGAGTATCCAATAAAATAGCAATTTACCATCCTAGAGTCCAGTTTCTTTTCATTAGGTTTATAAGGCCTTGCCTCAGCTGGACATCCCCAAACATGCAAATGTTTTAGACTAGGTTTCTTACCTGTCCAAAGCTCATAAGGGGTTTTGGTAGTTGCTTTAGTGGGTACTCGATTAAGGATATATCTCTGCGATCTTAAGTGCTTCTCCCGAGTGATTACGGTAAGGTGGAATGACTAATCATACTCCTTACCATGTCCTTAAGCGTTCTGTTTAGTCTTTCGAGCAACACCATTCATAGTGGGCGAACCCGGCATAGTGTACTTGTGGGGCGATACCGCATTCATCTAGGAATTTAGCAAATGGTCTCGGGCGTTGTTCTCTGAACCAGTCATATCTACCATAGTACTCACCACCACGGTCGAGATCGGCGCTTTTGATCTTTTACTTGAGTTGATTTTCAACTCCGACTTTATAACTTTTGAACACATCCAGTGACTGTGATTTTTCACTTATGAGATATACATAGCCATATCTGGAAAAATCATCTATGAACGTTATAAAATATTGTTGACCATTCCAAGCGACCGTAGGAAATGGCCCACAAATATCTGTATGTATTAGTTCTAAGATGTCCATAGTCTTGTTGGCTACATATCTCCTTGTATTGGTTTGTTTTCCCTTAATACAATTAACACAAATATCAAAATTTGTAAAATCTAAGGGATCAAGAATTTCATCTGACACAAGTCTCTCTATTCTCTTTTTAGAGATATGACCTAATCGTTTGTGCCATAATATACCTGAATTCTCGGTAATTAATTTTCTCTTGGTACCTCGTGTACTTAATTGCAGGGATTCATTAAATGAAGCAATTGTATCAATCGAATATAGATTATCATAACCAGATAAAGAACCTGAACCAGATAATTTGGAATCATAAAACAAACTAAATTTTCCATTTCCGAATGAACAAGAATAACCAGATTTGTCCAAAGCAGAAATAGAAATCAAATTCCGTCTAAAAGACGGTACAACAAAAGTTTCATTAAGATCCAAATAAAGTCCAGTCTTTAACAATAATCTAAATTTTCCAATTGCCGCAACTTCAACCGTCTTGCCATCGCCTACATAGATATATCTTTCAACATCATTTGGCTTTCGGCAACTCAGGCAACCCTGCATAGACACACTGATGTGAGTTGTTGCACCAGAATCTAACCACCACGTGTGTCTAGGTACCGAAGTTAAATTAACTTCAGAACAAACCAAAGCAAGAAGCATACCTTTCTTAGCACGCCAAGCGTGATAGTTGGTGCATTGCTTCTTTTTATGCCCTTCAGCACCACAAAAGAAACAACCAGTACTGATCGAATCATTTGATTTCGTTAATTGTTTCTTTTGAGGTACTGTACCTGCAGCTTCCTTAACATTCTTTCTTTTCTTTCCCTTACCTTTAAAGGCAGTGGCTAAGTGAGCACTCTCTGTCCTATCTTGCTTAAGCCTTTCCTCTTCCTGAACACAGTGTGAGATGAGCTCATTCAGAGACCAAGTCTCTTTCTGACAATTGTAGCTCACCTTAAACTGGTTAAATTGTGCAGGAAGAGATATTAAAACCAGATGCACTAGCAAGTCCTCAGAGAGTTCAAGCTGAAGTGCTTTGAGCTTAGAAGCAAGATGCGACATCTCCAAAATGTACTCCCTCACATTGCCTTTGCCTTTATACTTCATTGAAATGAGACTTGTCAAGAGTGTACCGATTTCAGCCTTTTCATTCTTGACAAATCTCTTTTCAATATTGGTAAGGAATTCCTTAGCTGTTGTGATTTGATCAGACATTGTGCCCCTGAATGCTTCTGGAATGGCCCTCTTCATGATCATCATACACATGCGATTTGATTTCTCCCACCTTTCCATATCCCTCTTTTCATCAGAGGTACTCCCATCCGTAAGTGGTAAGGGAGAATCAGTCCTTAACGCAAAGTCAAGATCCATAACTCCAAGAACAATCAAAAGATTGTCTTTCCAAGACTTGAAGTTAGAGCCATTAAGCATAGGAATTGAGTTGATACTGGCAGTTATATTTGCAGGATTAATCGCTGAAAAAGAACAACAATAATTGAAACATGCTCATAAACAAAACTTATCTTAAAAGCAAAATAAATTAATTCAATTAAAGGTAAAACCCATCTTAAGATATCGAGCACTCCATTAATATTTTATCTTTGGATAAAAGATTAATTTGTAAGTGATATCTTAATGTAGTAATCAAACATTGATAATAAGAACATGTCAAAAAATAAATCAGCCTTTGGGTCGATTCATTAGTCACATGTAAAACCAAATAATCATCACATGTTAATTACTACATGTGCGTATGCATTTACCTTAAATATTGACCTTCCTTTGGGCCGATCAATAAGAACATAAATCGCATACACATAACCATTTATATTTTAAAATGAAATTAATCTCCACAAAAGAGGTCACTTTGGTGACATATTATTTTAATTAATTCATTGTAAAATATATATATTACCATACCAATATTTGAAAAATAAATTTGCACTGATTTTTTTTTACAAAGTCAACTGTTGACTTTGACCCAAAAAGTCAACTGTTGACTTTGACCCAAAAAGTCAGTCTAAAGCCCATAATTTATTTGTTATGGGCTGAAGTCCAAAGACCATAAAATTATATGGGTCTAAAGCCCATAATTTATTTGCTATGGGCTGAAGCCCAAAGACCATAAAAATATATGGGTCTAAAGCCCATAAATTATTTGCTTTGGCCCATAATATATATATATATCCCTTAATCTATTTGGCACAATAATGGATTAATTCTAATAAACAAATTTAAGTGTTTGCACCATTATTATGCACTAATTCATTATTGAGCACTAATTAATTTAAGTGCTTGCACTATTATTATGCACTAATTCATTATTGAGCACTAATTAATTTAAGTGCTTGCACCATTATTTATTTATTTATTATTATTATTAGCCTTCACCAGCGCTGGCCTTCCCAGCGCTGGTTGCTCCATCTTCACTGGCAGCCTACGGCTGCCAGTTGATTTCGTGCACCAGCGCTGGCAAGGCCAGCGCTGGTTCCTTTCATTTATACTGGCAGCCTACGGGCTGCCAGTTTTAAGTTCTTTACACTGGCAGCCCGTAGGCTGCCAGTTCCTTACCTTTCCACCTTTGTTGGCAGCCTACGGGCTGCCAACAAAGTTTCATTCATTTGGCAGCCTACGGGCTGCCATATTTACTTGAAGCAAAGTTCAACATGAACTTTGCTTCATCTCACTTGATATATATATATATATATATATTCCTCTTTATATGGCAGCCTACGGGCTGCCATATTTCCTTAATATATATATATATATATAAACACATATATATTATATATCTATATAAACTTACTTCAAGCATAACATTGCTGCCAATTCATTTTGATAAACTCTAACTACCACTTGTTAAAATCCATCATACTTGTTAATATCCATCATATATAAACTTTGCTTCACTCTAATATATACATATAAGAATGAAATCTCACTTGCATATTTTCTCAATAATTCAACATGAAGTGGCTCTGATACCACTTGTTAGATCTAGAATTTCATAGCATATAGAAATTGTATTCATGTCGAATTATCAAGAATGCATAATCGATAAAACGGAAGCGTACCTGAATCCATAACCGGAAATCGTATGGATGACCTTCTAGATTAACAAGTTCTTCCTTTTGAGAGCCCTTTGATCTCTCAACCTTAGCCTTAGTATTCTCTCTTCAATGGGTGTAAGAGTGAAAAATTGAACTTGTAATCTAGGGACCATGACCCCTTATTTATAGGCAACCAAGTGCCTTTGTGGTATTTGTATTTTAACCCATCACTAAAATAGAAATAACCCCATAATCTCTACACATTAAAGGTCCACACCCTATTAGATACATCAAAACTTAATTGCCTAAAATACTTAATAGATCATTTTAATTAGGCTTTACCTTATTTGACAGTCCACAAACACATAATTATTTTCATATAAGCCCAACATTGGATTAATGATCCAACAGAAAGTCCCAAAGGTAACATAAGAAGAATCGAAGGAAGGGAAAATGGGACAACGGAAACTTTCTTGTGTACAGTGAAACGTTGGGGACAGCGAGAAAGATCCAAATATTAACATAGTAAACATTCATTTCAACTTCTTCTTCTTTTTTTAAGTAGATAATAAAATTGTGACCCCGTTCTTTAAATCTTCGAAGGTCTGTTATAGCTGGACAGTCGGTAAAGCGGTCTATATAATTAAGTGAATTTGATGACATAAACTATGATGTTCCATGGTTAGCCATAAAAACCCAGGACCAAGCGTCGGCGGGTTTCATAACAGGGCGTACGAGGGTCAACATATTGATTGTTATGTCTTTGATATGGTCTTGTCTTTGCAGGAACTACACCACATCAGCCCGGGGTCCATCTAAAGTTAAATAAATCAGGCCAACAAGGTATTGGACTCCTGGTTAGAGAGAGGATTTGTCTTCCTTCCATCTCGAGTTCAAGTCTTATCAAGACGTATCTGTCATCCTCACGATATTTTACCTGCTCATTTGGCTTGCAGGATGTTCGATGAACCCGAGAATTAGTTGTGATGCTGTGAAGCTAGCTCGACACCCGGTCATAAAAAAAAATTAAATAAATCAACACTTAAAACCGCAATTGCTGATGTGAAGGTCAACATTTTGATTGTTATGTCTTTGAAACTGTCCCATATGAATTTATCGTTATATCCTTCTCAAAATTTAGAACCAAAGAGATGGGGGCAACATTTTCTATCTTTCCAAAGTTGAACCTGTTAATTTTAAGACAAAAGGTGAAGAATTTCGTTTTTCATTTATTACAATTTCTAAAATTGCCAAATAAATATTAAGAAATTAAATAATCCCACCAAACTAGAGGGTTCTTGAAGAATTTTCGACTTTGTCAGGTTTTGATTATCCTTGGGATTTTATATATATTCATCATGTTTGTTTTTTTAAGAATTTCAATTCATTGAAATACATGGAATCTTTTTCGTGGGGATGAGCTCTTTGTGTGGCATTTTGAGACATCAAAAGTCAACCATCATCGTCATCCTATGAAATAAACAACCACTACTTCTTGCCGACGCCCATCATCTGCTTGCTTACTGCAAAGTGCAAACTTCTAGAGCTTCGATCTAGGCGTAGACAGATTAGACAGGCCTGATAGAAATCGCACTTACTTCGAGAGCAATGGTGTGCTTACCCTAGAGCCCGCCATAGCTAGCTATTACATATTTCTTTTATTTCCTTTCCTCTTTCTTAAATTAGTATATAAGACAAATTTAATCTTATTTTTCATGCAGGATTAATTGGTATCTTTCTCGCGGAATGTTATAAAATCAAGAAGTGGCAATTTATTAAGAGTTATCAATTGAAGCAGAATAAGGTTATAGCTAAATTACAGCATCATTTCTTATTAGTTTTTTTTCTTCAAAATATTGTTAAGAGCTTATAATAGGTATTTTACATTTTATTGGTCGGGATTCAAGAAAAGGATAAGGCATCACAATCTTTTATTTATTTATTTTACGAAACGAAAACGATGCCGTCGATGTTGAGAATATAAGACAAGCTCTGTTTTTTATTCCTGTTTCATGCCATTGAGCATTCCGGAGGCGGTCCTTGTGGGAATCGCTTGGTATCAGTGCAGTAGTTGTAAATCATGTAGTTCTTCTGCACCCATTTTATTCTTCCCTGACCTGAGCCATCCAGTGACTGTGATAGCCATGAGTTATTGGTGGAGCCGGAGGCGGAGCAGGAGGAGGAGCCGGAGGTCCAAACGCAAGCTCTAGCATTAAAGTTCCTGTAAGAAGCTGTAAACGGTGCCTGGCTCCAATCTGCTTTGACAAGACCTCCTCTTGTAGCCCAATCATCTGCATTCCAGAGGCTTGAGTATATCCACATCGGCTGGCTCTTTGGGTATGGGATGCCCTTCGATTCTAAGTTCTTGAACTCTCTGATTGGAGTCCCATCCACAGAAAAGCTGAAAAATACAGGAAGAAGTGCGTGTTAGGAAATACATATCATGGATCGAAATTAACCAAGATATATACCAGAGCTACTGATAATTTCTTGAGAGAGAGACAAGAAAAAATAAAGGGGATTTACAAGATATCGTTACATGAATGGTCCAACAGTTATTATCATGATTATAAATAGTTAAATTCACTGTACCAAACTAATTAGAACTCGTTTTATTCTTTCGTGATTGTTTTTTGGACTCACATGATGCTGAGAGAATTCCAAAGAACGGAATAGGTGTGGAAGTCTTTGGTGGGGTCGAACCAGAGATAGAATTGCTGCTCTCTGTTTCCTTTTCCTCGAGTGAATACGTTGGTATGGAGAATATAAGGGTCTCCACTAAGGTTACCAAGGAACTCAAAATCTATCTCATCATGAGCTGATCCCAGAGAAGATAACTGCACCATTGACAAAAATGAAACAAAGTTAGTAATACTTTATCATTCTCTCCGAAAAATCTTAGATTCGATCGTCTTCTTTATAACACACACACACACACACACACACGAAGATATATATATATATATATATATATATATATATATATATATATATATATATATATAAACACCTACATAGTAGGCGGTGACAGTCCCAGCAGAGTTTCCAGGCACCAGCTTGAGCTGCATGTCAATTTTCCCAAACAAGTACTGGTTCTTGGACTTAAACCCTGAGCCGGAGGTTTTGTCGAGAGAGAGTGTAAGAAGTTGGCCATTTTGAAGGATTTTAGCACGGCCATCACCCCATGTAAGATCAAAATCTTGGTTTAAGTTAGCAGCAGCTGCCATAAATAAAAAACTTATTCCAAGGAAACAAGTAAACACAGGAGAGAAAGTCATGATGATTTGTTGAAGAGAAAATGGAGAAGCTTAAGAAAGACAAAACAGGGGAAGAGATGGGTGATTTTGCATGGCAAAGGGAAGGCTATAAATAGTCGAAAGAAATGCTAGAATTCAGAAGTGCATGTAGCTTGCCAGGTGGCAAAAATAATGGATGCTGTCTTCAAAGTGGTTAGGAAAATATGTAGGCGTGTTCTCAAGTTTGACCTGGCTTTGGATATGGGACCTGACAGCTAATGGAATTGACGGCCCTCTAATTAATATCTTCGGAATCATAGATTTTTTATAAAAACAATTATCCAGGCGGCTGTGATTTATCAGTGATGTTTAAGCATCTCAATAGTTTCTGTTTATAAAAAATATTTTACTCTTCAAAAATATTAAATTTTTATTTTTAAAAAAATCAATTATATGTTTACTTGAAAAATTAATATATTTCCAATTAAAAAATATTTTTAAATCCAGACTCAGTAATTGTTATTAAACACGCAGTTGATTCTTTTTAATTATAGATGCTAGTGGCATGAAGTGTTATTCTACTGGACAATTTATATTAATTATAGATGCATGAAGTATCCTATTGGTTAATTTATATTAATTTAATTTATATTTTTTTAATATTAACTTGATTAGAATCGGATAAATCAGGTTACAGAAACATTGGTCATATCAAATTGAGATAATATGTTTGATCCGTGACTAATATTGTTTTTAACATGTTTTTTTAGAATATATTAAATTAATATATATATATATATATATATCATTTTTAATAATAGTACATCAAAATATTTTGAAAATAAAAAATAAAAAAAAATAATTTCTTTAAAAAACATTATAAATCCGGAACAATATCTGTTATTATTTAATTTAAAACGTGATGCCAGTAAAACAATGAGCAACTGAGCAGTAGTGAGTATTTTTAATCAACCTATAAAGCAAAAGTGATTTTACAACTGTCTCCTGTCTGTCAACAATTAAGTTTTTGTACTATCTGAGGTTGTAAAATCAAATTAATTACGTCATTGGACTCCTCTGTGATAAGGTCCCATAACTTTACGTCTTCACAGCAGGCGGAAGCTCCAACGAGTTCATCCTTTTTCAAAAAACAATTATTATTTTTTAACTTATTGTGTTATGTTAATATTATAAATATATTTTAAAAAATAAAAATATTAAATATTTATAAATAAAAATTATTTTGAAAAACAGGATGCACTATCAATATCATCTTTTAATTATATATTTAATTATTTGGGCAATTCCGTCTCTGCGTGCGTGTATAAAACATTCTAAATGGTGAAAAATAAAATTATCACGCACTAATTAGTCCGGATATGCACTGATCGCCTAGACCGGACCGTCCCTTATTAAATTTTAAACCAGCAGGGGTGTGGTCTCTCCTAAGGATCTAGTTCAAGTCCCAGTAGAAGTCGAAGCTATTGATTTTGATCCATTCCTCTGGTATGTTTGTTATCCTCGTTGTATCTTATATCTTCATTAAATTTATAGGTTGTTCATTGAATCTGTGGAATAGTTGAGGTGCATGAAAATTAATCCGACATCCCGATCATAAAAAAATAGTGTGATCAATAAAAAAAACAAGAAAAATAGAGTATTTTATTTACCGTGTGCTCCCCTTAATTTAAAAGCACGGCATAGTTGTTGACAACGACATGTGACTTGGGATGATGCCGAGAGAATCAGAAATAAGTTTAAATTCAAGAGTTGTTGACGAACACCGGTCAAATGCTGCTTTCGTGCAGGGCTGTTGCTTATCAACCAGCTCAGGTCAGGTCAGGTCATGGAGGAGGATACCTAATGCTGGAAAAATGCCCTCTTGAAAATTTACAATAAAAATAAAAATAATAAGATTTAAACTCGTGGTTAACAAAATCCAGATACTTTATTAGAAAATCATCTCCCCTGGAGCCTGCAATATAATTTATATTGGAAATAAAAGTCTATAGCAAATTCGACTTCTTCCAGGGTTGTAATGGCAATTACAGATGTCTGGAAAATTGAGCTACTGACCTTTCTTCAGACATCAGACTTGAAACAGCTGTATAAGCCTAACAGTACACGTTAAACATAAACTAAAAGATAACAGATGTCATTGAAATAAATTTACAAGTGTCCATTTAAAGTAGCTGTTGAAAATGATAATATGCCATTAGAAGCGTGTAGGATATGATTGCGAGGCAGAATAAAACAAAATTTAGAATTTTATTCCCAGCAGCTCGGGCGATTGCTCGAAAAATACTCTCAAGATCGTTTTTTATTTAATTTTGTGGTGATTTAAGAAAAAATTTTCAGAGAATATAATTGATTTAAATTCTAGAGCAAAACATTTATTTTTTAGTCAAAAATCTTTCTTTTATTTATACATTTATTATTTATTTGATGAAGACGCAATTGTTTCTTTATAAATAGCTTGGTTTTTTAATTAAAACTTAAAATAACTAAAATAAAAACTCATAATAACTTAAATGATTTATTTTTAAAAGGAAAACGTGTATTTCATTATTCAAAACTCCCCTTTCAATTTTCTTTTATTTATCTTTAATTTTATAAAAGATATCTTTTTTGTATAGGAAGTCTAGTTTTTAATATAAGAACTCCTCGTGACTAGTGAGCTAGTTTTTTTTAAAAGTTAAAAATAATATCTTGAGCACTTTTATGCTAATGTATATAAAAAGTAAAAGAATAGTTAGCTGGAGAAAATAATATAAAAATTGGCAGTAAAAACATATTCTTATTAAATATTATGCCTATTTTTTTTAAAAAAATGTGTATATTATTTTCATATTTTTAAAAAATAAAATGTAGTGATAGAATTTCTAATCTTATTTTTAAAAATATTATAATTAAATAATTTTTGAAATATTATTGTAAGAAGAGGGAGGAAAGAAGATTCGGCGTGACTGAGCCTAGATTATAAGGTCTGTGTGACTCGTCCATATCAGGCATGCTTCGGCCTGGAATGTCCAGCCCACATGCTTCTTTTTAATAAACAAAAAAACATATTAAAAAAAAGTTAAACCGGCTCGATTAAACACTGCAGCCATATATTCAAATTATTGTGGTGTATAATACTGTAATTACTGTTTTGCCTCTCGATGTATTAAAATTTAACCTTTTGGCCTCATGAGTATTTTCAACTTTTCCTAGAGATCGGTTGAATTTATCTAATTGTTAGAGGATGCTTTCATCTTTTTCATATTTACTGTAGTAAACATGATAATGATTATAACAATAATGATGGTGGCAGTTGACAATAATAATTAAAATATTAATTATTTATAATAATAATTATAATGATAATTATAATGATTGTGATAATTTAACAGTTAAAATAATAATTGATATAATTCATTAGCCGATGTTGTATTTGTTGAAAATTGACTATTGTAGCTTTTACATGTATGTTATTTCATATCTAATATGAAGTAAATATAAAATTTATGAAGTCATATGTAAACAAAACAGGTGGAAAAATTAGAACAAATGATATATAATAAAAAAAAATATACAAGTCACCTGTCTTGCGCTTCGCGGTAGATAAAACCAATTTTTTTTACATGGAAAAAAATGTTAAGGGTGCTAGATTTTTTTTTATGGTGCTGTACATCTCAACAAAATAATCAATATGGACATAATTTTTATGAGGTAATGTCAAAAAAACTAATTATAGGTTATTTTTTGTGTGTTATTCCTAGTGTTAAATGATATAATTTTATAGAAATAAGGTACAAGATTAAAGATAACATTAAATTACAGGATTTTCAATGAATACAACATCGAATAACAAACTACTGGATTTGAAACATTATATATAGAGAAAATTTAAAAATTAATTCTTAATAAATACAATATTGAATGATAAAATATTTTAATTGTTATTTTTATGATTGAAGGTAAATAAATATTATTTGATTTGAAGAAAAAATGAAAATATTTTAAAGGGAAAATTAAAGGACAAAAACAAAATTTATATTATGAATATAATTATTATAACCGTTTGGATTATAATACTTTTTTTTATTAATACTAATGTTAAGTCATACAATTTTTAAAAAATAAGATAAAAAAACAATATTGAGCCAAAAATACTTTTAATATAATAATATCAATAATAAACATTAAAAAAATATTTTAATTTATTTTTAAATAAAAATAAATTTAAACTAAAAATATATAAAGTCACACGTAGAAAAAAAAAACATATAGGGGTGTTTTAGTGCTTTTGAAAAAAATAATTTTTATTTTTATTTTAAACTAAGTATTTTTGATGTTTTTAAATTATTTTTATATGATAATATTAAAAATAATTTTTAAAAAACAAAAAAATATCATTTTAATTTATTTTTTATTTAAAAAAAAATAAAAATAATCTTAAACCCCACCGGCAAGCAATCACATATAAAAATAAAGTTACATAGCGAAGCTATTGACTTGGATAGGATAAGCATATCTAGCCATGTCTTTTTTTTTTTTTGTTGATGTCAACTCAGTCCGTCTTTCTAGAAATTGAAGAATTGCAGATCTAACACGTAGAGAGGGGGGTACTTTATAAAATCTAAAAATTGCATCAAATTTATGTATTTTGTAAAGAATACGGGGAACCGAAGGTATGTTTTTAAATTTGTCCCTTTTACTTTATTTAAACTTTCAGTCATATCCTTGTTCAACTCTAATATTCCTCATCCTCTCAACAATAGGAGCCAAATGAATATAATAAAAAAAGGCCAAATGAATTTAATTTTGCTTAAATCATTTTCACCATTATGATATCAATGATCTTAAGTTCAATTTTAGCATTATGATATTAATAATACTCTTAAAACGATTACAATTTTAATTTTCTATTAATTTTTAAATCATTTAATGAATATCAGATTAGAAAACTCGTTTATTTCTTAATTTTAAAATCAACGGTCAAATAAGTTTATCAAATTTCTCCAAGCATGATAAAAAGATGTAAAGTATGGTCTTGGCATGTGTTACTATTACAAAAACGAGGCCAAATGTTCCAAAATGATCAAAATTAGACTTAATGACCCAATCTAACAATTCATTTAAAATTCAAGCACCAATATGATATTTCCCTCAACCTTTGACAAATGTTTATATATATATATATATACCAATATGATATTTCCCTCAACCTTTGACACATGTTTATATATATATATATATATATATATTATATAATATATATGTATATACAGAAGACTCGAAGATATTTGGCTTTCTTAATCGCAAAGACACATCAGACCTCAAATGAGAATGAGATCCAATTCTGTGTTGAAAGAATCATTGTCGTGAGTCTAATATAATCCACAAGAAGAGAGGGGAAAGAAACAAACAGGAAAAGGGGTGGAGTTGAAATTTTAAGACACAAACATCCTGAGAAAAACCAGCTAAAAGTGTCCAAAGAAAAAGAGAGAGAAATAAAAAAAAGGTGAAAACAAGATTCTCCTCCATCTGACAGATTCCAGATTTCTAGGCGTGAGTTTCTATGTTTCAAGAATTTATTTTTTTCATTTTCATTGGTTTTCTCTCATTCTCATTTCCTTCTCTCAGGTTTCCCCCCCTCTCTATCTCTCTTCAAGCCTAACATGATAAAGATTTTTTTTTTATTCTTCATTCAGAGCACCCCAATTCGTTATTTTTCAAGATCCCCTCCCCCAGTTTATTTGTTTGATATGATTTAGCAAGCAACCCCTTTTGTTGAATTCTCTTCCATTTTTATTTATTTCTTGTAAAAATGTTCTCTTTTTAATTCCCTGCAAAGAAGAGAAAATGAATCTTTTCAGATTTGTTCTTATTACTGTATGCTTTTTGAGATTTTTATTTGAATTTTAATTGGTGTTTCCGATTATGATTTAAATTCCTATTTATTGAATTCCATTTTTTTTTAAAAAAAAACATTTCAGCGACTATTTAATTTGCCAATTCATTTCAGACATCAACTTCACATATATAGATTTATGATAGTTTAAGGAAAACAAAGGTTTTCATTTCCCCATTTATGTTAAATCACATTTTTTCTTTTAGTACCTGATTTTAATTATTGTCTGAACTTATGCAGGTATTGTTTCTCTATACTCTCTCTCTCTCTCTCCAATCCTTTTCCCTCAAGATCGGAATAGAAAAATATAGTAAAGAGAGGAGTGTGGGAGGATGGAGTTTGACAGCAGCAGTTCGATTTGGGACGGGGTGTATTACCACTCACATTTGTTTGGAGGACTCATGCTAACAGCTGCTTTGCTTGGATTATCAAGTAGCTATTTTGGTGGACTTGGGAGCTCTTATTTGCCTTATATGTTGTCTGATCTGGGATTTTTTTATAAAAAAAAGTGTGAGAAGAAGCGAATTCGGGTTTACATGGATGGTTGTTTTGATCTTATGCATTATGGACATGCCAATGCTTTGAGGCAAGCTAAGGCTTTAGGAGATGAATTGGTGGTTGGTGTTGTTAGTGATGAGGAGATTGTTGCCAACAAGGGCCCTCCTGTTTTATCTATGGAAGAGAGGTATTTTAATGCAGTGCTCCTTTCTGTTTTTTTTTTTTCCTAATAAAAAAAAATCCATTTTATGTGTTTGAAACGGCTAGACCTTGTTAACTACCATGCAATTTATTTAATTATGTGGAAATAATTTGCAAAATCTTGGTGATCAAGAATGGAATTTGTCAAATTGTATAAGTTAGATTTCATATGTGCTATGTATTTCTTGATGGCTACAGACCAGTTCATCCATAAAAATCTGATTCGTGTCTATTTAATTACTGTAATATCCGTAGTTAGGCTAACTTTTACTGGCAATACATTAACTGGTCTGTATATGTCCCACCACGTGATCATTCTTCTCAGGCTGGCCCTTGTCAGTGGATTGAAGTGGGTGGATGAAGTCATAGCCAATGCTCCGTATGCCATCACGGAGAAATTCATGAACAGTCTCTTCAATGAGCATAAAATAGATTATATCATACATGGAGATGATCCATGCTTGCTTCCTGATGGAACTGATGCCTATGCCTTGGCCAAGACAGCTGGGCGTTATAAGCAGATCAAACGAACAGAAGGTGTCTCCAGCACGGATATTGTAGGTACTATTACTTCTCTCGATCAATCTCTGCAATTGTCGGAAGCAAATTAAATATAGGCTGGTTGGGAGAAAATGATAACATAATCGTAACAATATGTTTGGGTATCAATGTTTAATTAGCTCTATTTTTATTGAGGGCATGTCATCAGTTCAGGTGTTATATATATATATATATAACGCTCTCCCCTTCATATCGTTATGATCATGTCAATTGTACTGGAGATTGAACTCATTTCTTCATCATTAACACCACTAAAGACAATTCCTGTTTTCATTTTGCTTCTAATTACTGCTCTACTTATTTGAATGTAGGGAGAATACTTTCTTCTTTGAAGGATGCGGAAGCTTGTGAAAATCATGATAATACATCATCTTTGCCTGGTGATAATCATAAAGAGAGTCAATCCAACAGTTCCCATATATCTCAATTTCTACCAACATCCCGGAGAATTGTACAGTTTTCAAATGGCAAGGTATCGCTTGTTTGTTTTTCTGAATTATATTGTCAAGGCAGTAAAGCATGAGTTTGTGATCACTAACTGAAAATAAATATATATGGTGTATTTGATCTTCTTATCCAAATTTACTTGTGGTATATGTTTCATACCTGCATTTCTTATTTGGAACTAAAAGGGAAGTTAAGGTGTTAATCAGATATCTAGTGCATGATTTAAGGGCATACAATAAATTTCGCTTGCTTTCATGAGTGTATGTGGATCTTATTTCCTTGAGTAACATCAATATGTGTGTAATATTAGGGACCTGGACCAAATGCTCGTGTTGTCTACATTGATGGAGCATTTGATCTCTTCCACGCAGGACATGTAGAGGTATTATTAATTATCAACCTTCTTTGCAATGATTCTTGCAATTTCAAATTCATAATGAAAAGGTTGTGATTGTATCTCCTTGTTGCCATGCCAAAGTTAATTTGTGGCTCCAATATACTTAATAATTTTCTAGACTGGTTTTATTTTCGCATTGGCTTAATGCATTTTAACATGGCTCACTGCCACTCACCCAAATACCTGCCTTTGGCATGCACACACGATGAAACTGGTTTGGAGCTCAAACTGATGATTCCCAGCACTCAGGTCTGGGTTATGACACCTTCTGGTTTTTACATCTAATGGAAAAATCAAACATGATTGGATAGGAGTTGATCCAATCAGATCTGAATCCAGTAGAATGGTTCAAATTTAATGTCACTGTCATGACGGTAGGATGATGAAGCTCCATCAGATTCATTGCTTGTTTTTGGAATGCAATGGGCTAGCTTGTAGCTCTCGAGGCTCTAAAGATTGATTCCCTTGATGGTTATCCAAGTGGATGCGTGATGCATACATAAATAGCATATGTCATTTACAAAATGTGTCTGTTTCCCTTATTGCAAAAGGTCAGCCGTGTATGAGAATTTGTTGAGAGGATTTTCTTTTCTCAGATTCTCAGGAGTGCTAGGCAGCTTGGAGATTTTCTGCTGGTTGGGATCCACACTGACCAGATTGTAAGGTATGATTTTACTTGTATACACTGCTATTACCACACTTGATATTGACAGTGGTTTGCACTACGGATGTTCGATTGCATTGCATAAAACTATCCGCACTTCTGACGTGTCAATATAGCAAATTACAATGAAAACATAATGCTGTTTTGTGCAGTGAACACAGAGGGAAAGGTCACCCAATAATGCATCTGCATGAACGCAGTCTAAGCGTTCTGGCCTGCAGCTATGTTGATGAAGTTATTATTGGCGCGCCTTGGGAAGTTACCAGAGACATGGTGTGTTAGTTGTTTCTTTTAACTTCCTGTAGAGTGTTAGAGCCACTGGGGTTTGTGTACTCTTTGGTTAAAGCATACAACCGACCTTAATTTTGGCACAAATATGTTTTTTGTTAAATGCATCGCACGCACACACACAGAGATGGTGTTGATGCATGCCAGATGTAGAAAAGTGATTTAATGTTGGGATTTTGAAGCACTAGGGATTTGATTCTTGGTTATAAGGACATGATTTCACTGTGTAATTGCTTTATTAGTTGAAGGATTCAGGTTGATTATTCTACAGATAACTACTGAATATATGCTTGGTTTTAGTAAGTTGTAAATTTAGAACTGAAATAACTCGTGTGCCGAGCTTATGAACACAAGTGGTGTAATCATGAAAATCAGCATCAGATTAACTTAAGATAAATGGCATGCCATAAACCAAATTGCTGTATTCAGCCATAATTTGCTCCTTTCTTTTTTATAGTAATTTCAATTCTTTGATCAAACAACTTCCACCATAGGTTTCAAATCCCCCCCCACGTTGATGGGTTTCTGTTAATATCAGATGCATTTTTGGATAGTGTATCAAGCTATAAAGCATGACTGATAAACAGTAGTCTCTTGAGTCACAGTCCATAATTCGGATGATCATTGTTGTTGTATGATATCTAATTCCAAAACAAAATCCTAAGGTCTTTCTTTATTTGCTTGATCAGGTCACAACTTTTAACATCTCCTTGGTTGTGCATGGGACAGTCGCAGAGAGCAACTCCTTGTTGGCTGTAAGCTAAATTCTTCGATTTCTCAGATTGGCTCACTCATCTTTTTTCACTTTTCATGCAACTTACTATGCTCGTTAAGGGACTGGGAAATTGAAGAAAATATTTTGCTCTATGCAGGGTGAATCTGATCCATATGCGGTTCCAAAGAGCATGGGAATTTTCCGGATGCTTGACAGCCTTAAAAACATTACCACCACTTCGGTGTCCCAAAGGATAGTTGCCAATCACGACGCTTACCTGGTACTACTTAGTTTCTTACCCTTGCTATACTTGAATGAGTTCAGCGTGAATCTGTTTTTCGTTCTGGATTCACTTACCATTCATGCATTCTTGGACTGTCGACCAATCTTTGCACCACTGCACATTTTTAAGAAATGGTCAGAGAAAAATTAATCAAAAGGCATTGGATCCCTGCTAAATTCACTTGGCGTAACTCAACTAGTTTGTCTCATGATGTGAGCAACAGGATGGGCCTGACTAGTGGGACCCACCCATCCAATGGCTGACATCATTCAGTGAGTGAACTGGTGAATTACAACCAGTTTTTCCAAGGGATTTTCAAGTTTCGACTGAGAATTACGTATCATTCGATTTATTTGTTCTTTCAATCTGCTATTCAAATATAAGATCCAATGTCCTCGATTGCTTTCCTCAAGTGTTCTTCCGTTTAGGATGTTTTATATGTAATTAACTGCTCCTCAATAAAGCTTTGGAAGAGTTACAACCTTTCTTGTACTCTGAAATAGGTTCATTTTAACAATTTTACGATAGTAGCATTGGAACAACAGCTTGCTACATTATTCTGTGTTTCTTGTAATTAACCTTTCGCCTACCTCTTGAATGCAGAAACGCAATGCCAAGAAGGCAGAAAGTGAGAAGAAGTACTACGCAGAGAAAGTACATGTATCAGGAGACTAAGCAGAGAGACAGCTCCACCGTAGCTGGTTTCGTACAGTTATTTATGCAGCGCACCTTAACCATCATAGACACGTCCAGTCGGCCACTATACACGACAGTCCCATAATTTTTTGTGTTCGTGGTTGGGAACCACAATTAGATCGATGTAGAAGACCGTCACGAGGCCTTGGACGGATTATTTTATTTTTTATTTGTCACTTGTTGTAACTTTCTTTCAGAATAGAACCGAATCCTCAATAATGTCACATTGTTTAAACAGTTAATCACATTAGGCCTTCTCATCTTTGAAGTTTAAGCAAATTCATTCTGAAGTTTGAGCTCTTCTGGTTCAGTCAACCAATCGCAGTATCAAAATGATGAGGAACTGCTCAAGGAAGTAAATGGATTTGATTAAAGAGTCAATGCTTTGCTCTGGTTTTAACTTGAAAACAAAACAAGCAAAATGAATAAGATGTGATCAGCCACCACTGAAGAAACATTAACCTTGATGAAAACAAGAATTTCCGAAGCATCCAACATTTTACTATTTCATCTGAAATTTCTTCTTACAATAAGCTTTCTCATCTTGAAAAAGAAACCCTCAAGAGTGTTCTCATACAAGGAACTCTGAGTCTCCAGGAACCAAAACAAAAGAGGGTTCCCCAAAATAGCCAAGAAAACCATGGCAACCCTTTTTAGTAGTCTCCCCACTTCATATATACATTCCCCAAATTCTGGCCCTGCTTCCATTGCACTCCAGATGAAAAAAACTTGCAATAAATGGTTGCACATGCTAAAACAAGCATGCCTTCTTTACTGGAACCAAGTTATAGGAGTTGGGTTGGCATTTTGAGCAATCTGTGGCATCAAGCAATGTTGCTGAGGCCACTGAGGGAAGCCATCACTCCCTGCTCTTAATCCACCAAATCCAAATGCTTGCTTCCCTTGCGCCTTCCCTAGCTCTACACTTTCACTATAATTGTTAATATCATTGTCTTCTTCAATGTCCATTGTTGCCTCTCCCGTTTCCTCAAAATCCATCAACTCGACTACACCCTCAGTTTGCGGAGCACTGGCATTATTATCCATCATTGCAAAAGCAGGCTGAGCTTGAGAAGGAACCCAAGGCACCACAGCCATGCTATAATCCCTTCTTACTCCTGCTTCTTCTTCAGGAGATTTTACTAGACCAGATTGGCTTGACCATAGAAATTGATCTGCAAGAACACAGATTATCCAATTTTAGCGACACCCCATCAATTTTTATCAATCAAATTCCACTTACAGACAAAAACCCATCAAAGAAATTAGCGGAATTACTTACTTTTGAAGCCTGAAATGATGTTGGGGTCAAGAGAAACAGAGAAATCATTAGGAGAATGATGAAGCAAGGGAATGTCATTCACAGGCTTGAATAAAACAATAGCCCTCTCTTCATTATTAGAAGTTGGCGGTGATGATGATGATGATGATGATGATTCTGGGATGATCAGTTCCTCAATTTGCACTCCCCGCTTCTTTCCACCAATAAGACTACCGTTCCCTTCTTCTTCAACAAACCCAGCTGGAAACGCTGATCCCTCTTCTTCCTCTATAATTGGCGGCAAATCAGCACCCTAACATAAAAAAAGCAACACAACCCATGAATAATCTAGGAAAGAATCTCGGATTCTGAAAAAGGAAGGAGACGATAGTGAGTACCAGTACAAGACGGCGAATCTTACGAGCAGGAGAGGAGAGGGAGAAATCGGAGAAATCATCACTGACTTCATCTATTTCTTTTCTCTTCATCTTCATTGAAGAAGAAGATGGCAAGATTGGTGAGACCCCAGCCATTGTTTGTCCAAACTGTTTGATGTTTTGTGCTGTTCCTTTGTTTCTTCTATGTTTTACTTTACTTTGCGTGGTTATATGAAAGGAGGGGAGGAGGAGAGGGGTGGAGAATTTTCTATGGGTTTCTGGAGAGATCCAGAGAGCACAACTGATAATTGAGAAAGAAAGCACCCCCCCTTCTTGTTTTATTAACGCCTTTGCCACTCTATTTCCCGCGCTATCCCTCAATTCTCTCCTCTCTTTTCCGAACTCTCGAGGGTTAAAAATATGGGGCGGCAATGCAGAGGAGAGTATAATTTACTTGGTGTCTATAAAACAACACAAGCTCTACTCGCTCGGAAGGGAAGACACGTTAGAAGATATAAATGACAGCGGAAAATTAATTAGCTGTTTTTTTCTTATGTTTTTGAAAAATAAAAAAAATTATTTTGATATATTGATATTTAAAATAAAAATTAACCGCTAGATTATAATTTGGATATGCAGAGAAACACTGTTTTTTTAATGTAAGATTTTTTTTTTAAATACTATGTTAAAAAATATATATTTTTAAATATTTATTTATTTATAAGTAAAAATATTACTGTATTTTGTGCATATTATTTTTTTTATTAAAATAATATTTATTTCAAAATATATCAAAACAATATTTTTAATATCAATATTAATACATCCAAAAGATATTTTAAAAAATAATCTGCAATTATATATATAAAAAATGACGGTTCAACGGCAATATTAATCATGATTTCTGGTAAAGATCCACCATTGGAACTCTAGGAAGGAGGAACCCCGCAACCTGTTCTTGAGCTTCTGCTACTTGTACCATGAGGTACAACTACAAGGCCACCTCCTCTTTTTAAGCAGCTCGTGTTGCTGCTATCCTTGGATTTAGCTGCTGTAATCATGGGCTCATTACAAAAACACAGAATTCATCCTCTATAGTCATGTAGAGATGAAAATATCCCAAGTTTGAACTCTTATAAATATACATTCTTGCACATAATTTCAGGGATATTATAAAAAATTTATTTTAAATAAATTTAATTAATATTGGAAAAAAAGAGAGTCAATTCCCCCCTGATAAATTCGCACCAACAAGCATCAAGTTTTAAGCTTCATATTCAAAGACTAAATCTATCAAGAATTTTGAAACCCCCGTGACCAGGGAGGGTACGTATAGCGATGAATAATCAACGAATTATGTTCATGGTCAGCTAAGAATAGCAGCAACCATCAGCAATTTTTAAAAACAACAAATAAATTCAGGCGCGTTGCAACCTCCAAAATGCTTCTCGTCAACATGATCTGCTGTGAAGAAATCACATGCTTATCGCGATGGAAAATATACAAAACTTTTACTCCAACATGTACTGTATATCATATCTATACATTATGCTTCCTGGGGAAACATTCATTGCCCCAACTACATCTGAAATCCTTGAACTTTTTTTCTTCAACTTTCAAAGGTTCTTTGCCCCCTTGCTTACATTCAACATGAATTACACACATTGCTGGTTCCAGGTTTAGACAGTTAAGCATTGTCGTCGGGGCAGAGTAAAAGGATGATGGAAGTATAACTAAGCATGGGGTATAGATTGGCCTCAAGGAAGTGAGAATACTGTTTCATTGCGAGGTCTCTTTCTGGGATGTCACTAGAAAGGAAATCAAATGGTGCAGGCTTGCCAGTGTCTACCAGGGGCTCCCATCTGTATCCTGGCCGCTCCGGCAGTGTGATGGTAACTGCCAAATGGCTAGCATTGAAGGCAATGTAGATCTCTCCTTTAACAGAGTCAATCTGGATCAAAGCATATCAAGAAGTGATAGGTTATATAAAACAAGGACGTCCTGAACTTACAATAAAAGAAAAGAAAAGCGAAACATTAACTCATAAGTTTTGTTTGAGAAAGCAAAGTGGTACGAGGGTGCATGCAGAAGATTGCGATTAACGGCAGAAACAGTAATAAAAAAGACACTCATTCCAGGATAGAACTAGCTATAATTAGCATGGAAAACCTTGGGAGCTTGGAATTATTTCAGCTAGTTTTCCCTTCTTTCATCTTCTTCCTCTGTCCTCAGTGCTGTTTGATATGCACGAGTCTCGTCTTTGGGCTCTAATAAGTTCAACTTAAAATCATGCAGTACATGCTTGTTGGTTATGCGCGCACTCACATGCCCAGAAAATATAACAACAAGAAGTGACATGCTAGTTGCAAAGCGAAAGCATACCAGTGTAAAGGCCACAAAACGGCTTGTTTCTGACCAATCTGGTGTTCCAGGATCATGACCATGCCATTGCAACCTCTTTGCTGTTGGGAAGTCATTCAAGCCAAGGGACGCACATTCACTGCAAGTTGACTACTCATTAGATGAATCTGGGGAGAGAAACGAGTGAACAGAAAGGCAAATGCATAAGTAGAGTTCACATGAAGGATATACTCACTGGCGGAACTTGGTCATGAGGCAGCAAAATCTAAAGAAGTCTGACGAGGATTCTTCCTTCTTATCCCAGTGGAAATAGTTAATCTGCATAGTCGTGGGCAAATAGTGAACATAATCAACAGTAAGCTTTGGTAGAAGATAGGACATATGAACATCAGAGCAGTGGTTGGGTGTAGAAAGTTACATAGTTATCATGGCAATATGTATTGTTGTTTCCCCATTTTGTGTGACCATATTCATCACCCATGTATATCATTGGAACACCCTGGACAGATAATAGAAGTGTCAATTGTTAAACCATCAGGCTAAAAGATATGTAAATGCAAGAACAAGAGTAGAATTTGAGCCTTACTTGTGAAACCATGAGACACAAGAAGAAATTTTTCATTTGTCGTTTTCGCAATTTCTTAACTGAAATGCTGACAAATTCACCCTCCTATGCAATCATTTGATGAAACAAAATGAATCCACATAAACCATGTGCTTTAATAGTCTAATGCAACTACTAGGAAAAGCAACAATTGCCATCACAAAACCTGAGAATGGGAGAGTTGTCTAGCAATATTTAACCATTCTGTCATGTTGCTCACTTAATACAGCAAGAAATGAATGGTTAATTCAATGCAAACGAAGAAGTGTACAAGTTAGATACATTACAGTGGCCTCTGTGTGTCCTAAACCTTCTTATAGATGTGCATTCCAGATAAAGGACATGACCCAAACAAAACCCAAGTACAGGCATAGAGTACATGGTTGGTTTGTTTTGTTTTTATTTTTTCAAGATAAAAGCAGTGTTTTTGTTAGTGTTAATACCTGTCCACAATTCCAGCTATTGTTATGATGCTCTCCATCATTGTTGTCTTCGCCATTTGCCAAGTTATGCTTCTCATTATATGTCACTAAATCAGCCAAAGTAAACCCATCATGTGCACATACAAAGTTGATGCTATTCCATGGTTTCCTTCCTCCTTCCTGATCCATCGATTCATTTAGAAACCACAAATTGTAATGTTGCAGAACATAATTTCAAAATAACATGCTCAAATGGATCACAGAGTAGAGTATGCTCCAGGAATTAGAATCTAACTTATGTTACATCAAATATCTATGTCAGGCTAGTCCCTATTTAATAGATTTCCCTTTGGGCAGTCCAGCACTTATATCATTGTATCAGTCAAGCAGGGAGAGTGTAGTGAATGGTCTGGTAACTAAATCAAGACTATATGATTGCTGCTACACATTACGAAATTGGTTACACGAAGAGGACACTTGAAATAAAAGGTCAAGAAGTAGTAGTTAATTACAGTTCATTCATTCTCTTTTCATGTCATATAATAATATTCTCATACCCCAATTTCATGATATAAATAATTTTTGAGACAATAAACAGAGCAGTGCAAATTAGTCATTTAGAGAGGACTAAATCAAAAAAGTAATTGCACAAATAAATAAAAGAAAAGGTTCATACCAGTAAACACGATTAATACTGTCCAATAAAAGGTTAACCATAAAGATACTGAAGACACACCTGGTATAAACCCGGGCTCCCACAGAGGCATTCAGCAAAAGCCCCGGAAAAACCATCTGTTCCCTTAATGAACTGACGCACAACATCTCGATACTAGGAAAAGAAATAGATTGTAATCAAAACAAGCAGAAATTTGATAGGGATTGAAATGAAAATGCTAAAGTAAAGTTGCTAAACTTCTCTCCTTTCAATAATAAGGTGAGAAAAGAAAAGGGGGTATAATAGACAGCCTATGCATTTTGGCTATCCATGCAGCATCACATTGAGAACCCCGAGTCACCAGTAGGAATGATAGAATTGACAATTTTAAATTTACACTTACTTTACCATTCCATTCTGACCAAATACGCCAATGTGGAAACATGCCAACTTGATACAATCCTCCCGCATCCCATGCTTCAGCTATAAGCTATCCAAGACATTGTGGGAGAATTTAAATTGATGTTGTGAGCTTAACTGATCGGAGCACACTTCCTAGGAAGCATGGAGAAAGAAATCAGAAACATGTACCTTAACATCACGGAGTATGGGATCATTACTCATCATGTCAATCAATGGAGGGCTACTGAGAGGAGTGCCAGTTGTCAGCAAATCACCTTCTATGGGACTCCCGAATACATTAACTGCATCCCAGAGACTGGTTAAGAGAAGAAAAAAAGAGTTCATCAGCATAAAAATTGAAACATTCAGTCTTCAACACAAGTGAACAAGAATAGGGTGTACAGTGACAAATTAGCTACAACCTACTACTTCTAGTCATAATAGAAGCAAGGTCAAAGCGGAATCCATCTACATGCATCTCTGTCACCCAATATCTGCAACAAAAAAATGAAACAGTAAGACCTGCTCATACCTGATACCACAGTAGAGAAAAAATGCAATTAAAGAATAAGAAACATGAGAGAAAAACTCATAGTGTAAGCAAAGCAACAATAAAAGACAGCCAATCAAGAGTGACAGAAGGAATAATGATAAAGCATACATGTCTTTAACAACCGGCATACAATCCTTTCACCCACAGAAACCATATGGACAAAATGAAAAGGCCACACTCAAGATATGCTATTTCGTGAGGCATTACCAGCATTTAAATGCATAAACTAACATCCACAGCAATATACTGAAAAAAAATGAAAAGAAAAAAGAAACTATTACGAATGCCTCACCACAGAAACCTCATGATATGAAAACCTTCCACTTACCTTAGTGTTGGGTGTATACAAAGCTGAAGGTGCCCTTAAACACAACATTTTCATGTAGCCTAGGCACAAAGCACAACGAACAAGTAACATGCGATCAAAGTAACTCACAATTTTAAACCATGACCTTTTTATTATGTCCAAACTAAATTCATAAGGCACAATCAAGAAACAATACAAAGCCGACAATATCTCTTTCTAGTTTGTCCATTTTGCTTTCCAGAACAGCCAGAAATTCAGAACAGACAGCTCATGTGCATCTCTACCTTAAGCAATCCAATATAAATTGACGCACGATAGGATGGTTGCAATTGAATGTGTTGCCACAACCTGAATAATTATAGAATTCTCCCTGAAATACCATGAAGTAAAGCTAAGTTCATGAAAAATAACTATAATAATGTGTTAAGATAAGCGATATCATAAATTCTATATTATGAAAAGCCTCCAAATTCTTCTGTTCTTTTTTCTCATTGGATTTCTTCAAACTATTGAGTTTCACCATGTTGTAATAGAAACAACATAAAACCTCAAAAGTGGGACATGGAGCAAGAACAGTTATCCATAAAGCCAATACAGTATAATAAATTCAAAAGAAAAAAATGGCTAAAACACAATGTTGTGATACCATTTCAACATATTTGTTAGACACTAAAAAATAAAATAAAAAGTAATGGCATCTTATTTTAGTGATGAACTGAAGAAGTATTGATTGGACCATAAATCTGAACAAATTTGAAAACAGAAAAACTTGGGATTTTAGAAGCAAGTTTTTTTCTTGCATGTGAGGAAACTAACATCTAGCAGCAATGTATTGGTATTTTTCTAAAATATTTCATAACAGAATTGAATTGCTGCAATATCAAGAACTATACCTTAGGAGCAAGCATGTAATAGATACTGTTATCAACTCCTCTGAAAGACAAAATGGGACCTTTCTCATTTCCTTCTGCTGTGTGATTGAAAACAACATCCATGAACACCTGCTCAAGTAAAATTAGAAACTAATATTTACCAAAGACATGCTATATCATATATAATAATGCAGCAAGTTGTCACCTCGATGCCTCGTTTATGTGCTTCTCTAACAAGAAGCTTGAATTCATTAATTGCATCAAGGCCACAGTTCCGTGTGCCAGCAGATGAGTATCTTGTCATAGGCGAAAAGTAATTGACAGTAGAGTATCCCCAAAAATTAACCCTATAGAAAAACTGTTGATAAGCACATATGAAATATAATGCATCATTATGTTGTTCCTCAAACATCATCAATCATCAATGTTGTCATTTTATTTTTTAATATGTGAAAGAAAAGGAAAGAGAGAAAGAATAATTACAAACAGGAGAATAAGGTGGGTATCTCTAGAGTGACAATAATTTATCATTTTAATATAATAAAATATCTTTGATCAGTAACTGATGAGATGCTACAGGTAGTCAAAGAAGCATACTGTCAAAGATCTTGATGAACTCCAAATATAAAATTTGCCACACAAGGCCTCACTTGCAGGCTGTATAGTTATATAAAAGGCAACATAGATCTTCTAGGAAATATTCATGAGCTAATAATCTTCAATGGTATCCCAAAGAAAGTTACAGAAAAGTAGGAAATTATCATACTTGTAGTCACCCAAGACAGAATTATAACTGTAGTACTCAAGCTCATTGAATTCATGGCATGGCATTAACTCTATGCAGTTGACACCGAGTTCCTGAAAAATCAGTAAATGGTTAATAAAAACATGTAGCAATAGATTACTCATAATAGCACAATCTCCAGTGATGCAAGTACAACAAACACAGCTTCAGCAGACATTACATACTTAAACATATCCGAAGAGGATCTTACACGGTGAAATTCAAAATGCACTAAAAGAAGAATTTTGGGGTCCATTAATTGTAATAACAGAAACAACCAAAATGAGGATTATGTGCAATTATGAACATTTTTTCTTAAAACAATTGCGGAGAACTGCTCATGACACAAAACATAAGTGTTTGAAACGTACCTTCAAATGATCAAGCTTCTCCACTACACCAAGGTATGTACCAGGAAATTCAATCTTGCTTGATTCATGCTGTGTAAACCCTCGAACATGCATTTCATATATTATAAGATCTCTTTGTGGATACTTTAATGGTGAATCTCCCTCCCAATCGAACTGAAGTCAATGGCCAAATGCTTTAACTAAACTTAGGGCAATAGTCAACTAAACAAGTATGGAACAGGTATCAAATTACAACTGGAAGCCATTTTCAAATTTAGCAGATTTGCAGCCTGTGAGTGTATAATAATACAATTCCTAGCTAATTTCTTTGCAAACTGATTAGTAATTTAAGGGATACTGCTTGGTAGTCACTTTTGGGTACATAAGGCATCACATTTACACAAACATGAAGTAAGAGAATTATGCCTCGAGTACCTTATTTTCTGCAATAGGTATCATGCAGGCCATTTGAGGCCATCGATTATCATCATGCCCCAAAACACCAAACTCCCCTCTGCTAATAACTGACTAGACAAATGAATAGAATATCAGAGCTCATAGCATTTGCTTATAACTAAACTAAAAGCAAAACGTTATGAACAACAGCAGATGATTAATTAAATAACGGAAGAAACTAACTTTTGCATAAGGGTCCAATACGATCTTAGAAGGATCATAGTAAAGTCCTACTTCAGGAGAAAAGTTCCCATCAAACTTGTACCCATATAGCATATCTTTAAAATCTCCTTTCAAAAGCACATGCCAAACATCTCCAGTCTTGTTCGTCAAAGGATCAAGAAAAAATTGCTCGGTCACTCTATTCTGCATCAGCAAATGGCCATAAAAATAATCATTTGAGGTACCAAGAAAAATTACAACCACACTCATTCTTCACCATTATAATATAGCCTCTACTATTCATTTACAGCAAAAACTCGTTAAAAACGGTGAACTTCAAAGAAGGCAATAGAGGATCAAAAGGGCGTTTCCTATTCCATAAAAATGTGAACTTCAAAGTAAGAGATAAACCTATAATCAAGAATCGAAATGGGTTTTCAACTCCAACAAAAAGTATGAATTTTAAACAAAAATAAAACTCTACTGCAACTGTTATATCACTGTTATAAAATAGCCTCTACTATTCATTCACAGCAGAAACTCATTAAAAATCGTGAACTTAAGAACAAAAAAGCAATCAAGGATCATATGGTGGTTTCCGACTCCATGTTTACAAAGCAAATGATAGAGCTACAATCAAGAGTCAAAATAGGTTTTCAACTTCATAAAAACGTGAACTTTAAAGCCGATGATAAATCAAAAACCGAAAAGGGTCTTCAACTCTGCTAAAAATATGAACTTTAGACAAACAGCAAAGCTACTACCAAAAACCAAAAAAAAAGAAGCAATATCAACCAACCTCGGACAAGTCAGAGAGTGAAATCAAGCAAAGAGTAGCAGAAACTGCATTGGCCGAAAATATAGCAAAATTGACACCACCATCACGAACTGTCGCACCAAATGGTGCAGGACGGCCTTTAAACACCTGAATTTTTTTAAATTTAGGCTCCTCCTCCTCTTCCTCCACCACTACAGCTGTATCCAATCCTTCACTTGCTGCTTTAATGGGAATCAATGCTGTTGAAGTACTAAAAATGTTGCTGCCAATTGTTTCTAAATTGGATGTGATAACTCTTTTCGGAAGATAGAATCTTGGGGTAATTTGGAAATGGGAAATGAATTTGGGGAGTTGTAGCGAGCGTGAAGGAGAGTGAAGTAGGTTCATGTTTTGCAGTAAGAGGGGAAGAGAGAGCTGTCGCAGCTAATTACTGGTACGTGATCATGAGTGGCGAGAACTAGCACATCTTGGCGATGGTAAGCGGTGTGTTTTGTTAGACGGGGACAAATAATGCCATCTCTGATCTCAAACATGTGGAGTTCCTTTTCTTTAAAGCATTTTCAATTACTTTCGGAACATGATTTGGTAACAGTCAACATTAATCATAGCTAGGTGCCGTGCTGGACTTGTAATATTCAGCGTTAGAAACGTGTTTTTTCTTAAAATAAAATTTGTTTTGAGTTATAACGAATTAAATAAATTAGCTTTATTTTAATTAGATATAAAGATCAAGTTTTTAAAGAAAAAATGATTAGAAAAACTTAAGGAAATTATTTAATACAAGTTTTTGAATTAATATTTTTAGCCAAACAAGAAGGATTTAGTGTGTGTACGAAAAATATGGTGACTCTTAAAATCTCTAAATAATTAGCCCTCTACATCCCCAATTCAAGTAAAATAACTTTTTATTTGACAATAAAGAATATTTACGAGCCAAATTGTTTGTCAATCAATATCAAGTTTTTCGTTAAAAAAATTAAAATTACATTTTCAATCCCAACTGAGTACAATTATAAAAATAAATGGTCTATATGGCAGAGTATTTATGATCTGCACAACTATTTAATTCGAGTATAAGAATCTAGACAATTAGGATTTCATTTTCTCATCTAAACTTATAAATTATGATTTTCAGAAAATAAGATTTCTTCGTCTAAAAAATATTATAAAAATAAATCTTAATGGATGTAATTTTAAAGTAGAAAAAGAAATTGAAAAACTTTCATTGATATCATATCAACTGTTTAAAATTAAGTGAGAAATATATAAATATGAAAATGCACACATCGTAAAAAATCATTTTACACACAAAAAAAAATTGTTTTAATGATTGCAATACCGCAAGTTCCTTACTCTCTTCCTATAAAAAATACTAAAAAAATAAAGTTTAGTATTAAAATTGATTTTCTTAAAATTTATTTACAAGAAAAATAATAATAAGTGAAAATAAACTTTTTAAATTATCATTTATTTCATATGCTTGTTTTACCTAGTCTTTTATCTTTCAATTCAATTTTTTGTTTTTCAAAATAAATTAATATGTGAAATTAAACTAAATAAAGTTAAATTATATATAAAAAAAATATTATTTTTTTTAAGAAAATATTGTTTCAATCAGCATTAATTTATTTGAAGGGCAAAGAGTAATAACGCTTTTTCCTATAAAAAAGAAAATTAACAAAAGAATGAATGGTCGGGCATGAGATCTCTTTCCCAGAGTTAACAATTCAATTATCAATACATTTTCGGTTTCAGAGTATTTCGGCGTGCCGTTTCGAGGTTTTACTGTTTATATATAATTAATTATATTATAAAAAAATAAAATATTAATTTAATTTAACAAGCATAAATAAAATTCAAGCTAAATTAATTTTAAATTATACAATATAAACACAAAGTCAAACAAATATAATCTCAAAATTAGAAGAAAAAAAAATCACAAGTTAATCAAAATAAAAAGGATTTTAAAACCGAAACGGCATATCCAGAACGATACAGAGACGTTCTAGCCAGAATTTGGCTAAAATTTTCTAAATGGACCGGAATTAAAACCAAGACAAAAATAACACCGTTTCATCTCGGTTTTTTCAATAAAACAAAAAAAAAATTGATCCATTCCGCCCGGAACAGAACCTAATTTACAACTTCAATTCAAAGTCCGAGAAATTGACTGAATGTCCCTCCCGACTTGTCCACGAAGAGAATTGACCAAGTGTGTTCAACTTAAATTGAATCTATTTTTATTTTAAATCATCTATGAAATTTATTTAGTTAAATTTAAGTGACTCCACGGGTTTAACTTCGAACTGTCAAACGACGCCACTTTAAATGAAAAATATGAATCCCTAATGAGATTAACCCCTAGTTCCCTTCAGTTCTTCACTGGCCTGAAACACCTTGCCAATCTGCTTCCAGCTGCTACTATTGTGTGCCGACCTTCGACATTTTAGCCACGGCCATCACTGAAGGCGACAACTGATCCAGCCACCTTTGTTGTCTGGAGTCTCGAACGCACTCTCTGTCCATGTAATTCAAGCTTCTTCTTCTCCTTCTCTTTTTTATATAGTAGTTATATAATCATACCAAGATTTGGTTAGCGGGTTGAATCTTATTCGGCTTTGTTTGTTTATTTTAACACCCCCCCGCGCGCGCCCATAGATGGAAAAACCAGTAACTGAAAAGCTTGGAAGATTGTGCGGTGGCCTTGTTTGAGTGTAGCACCGCTCTTAACTTGGGGATCAGTATAGGTTTTTCTGATGATAAATTTCCAGGAGAGATTCCTAAGGAAATAACAAGCCTTGCAGGACATTAGCAAGGGAAACTCAGACAAAAATGTCACAACCCATTTCTGATAGTCATAGCTCATTAGCCCATTCTGCTTGCTTGGGTGGAAGTCCAGTCCCTCGCAAGCACTTTGTAACGAGAAGCTGCAAAGAAAGAGACCCCTAAACTAAACCCTCTGGGAATTGTTTTCACTTATCTACCAGAACCATACCTCTCTACAGCCCAATAAGTCATTCACTCTCTTTATATTTCGATCGCAGCTTTTCATTCACCCCTAAATTTATTCGTTTTTGTTCTCTTTCTGTGCTTGATTGACAGTTTGTTTGTTGGGAAAATGCCATTGGGATTGATAACCGGGATAGCGAGGGCGATGAGGAGGAAGCGAACATCGTCGCTGGACATTCTCTCGTCAAAACGTGCTCCCCGTACTTACTATAAGGGAAAGAATTGCAAGCCCACGGGTTTTCACACTCGTAAAGGTCTTATTTCACTCCCTACTTTTATTTAATTACGAGTTTTTAGTGAACTCACCAAGTATTTGATAAAATTCTTCTTTGTGTATTTGGAAACTATAATCCCAAATCTGTAGCTTTTTACCAAATGCTGTACTATGATTTGACTGTTTTATTTGAACTGCCTTGATTTTTGAAAATGTTGTCATTGTGTGAATTGTGAATCTATGATTTACCGTTTCCTAACTAACTTTTTGCAGGTGGGTATGTTGTTGTTCCTGAGAAACTGCCCAACTATGTAGTCCCTGATTTGACTGACTTCAAGGTAATCTTATTTCACCATTGTCATTTGTTTGAAGTTGCATTTCTTTTTTTATTTTTATTTATTTCTTTTTTTATTTTATTTGGTGGGTGGGGGGCTTAAATTTCTCATAATTTGGGTAGGATGTAAGTCTTGCAAATACTTGTCTGGCAGTATAAGATGGTAATCCCTTACTACCATATGAAGTTAAAACTTTAGGTTTCCTACTACTCCCTTGTGTTTCAATCCTTATTGTTGGTTTTGATATGAAATGTCATGGGCTTCCATGATATCTTAGTAGGTATCGATGTGCTTTTGAATTCTCAAGGATGTATTCTTGTGACCATGGTTCTCAATTGGGGAAGTTGTTTCATAGCAATGGAAAGTGGAAACTTTGATGATCGACTTTGTAGTTGACAGTCAAATTACAATTCCATCATTTGTATGATATCTTGGTATTTTCGAGGTTCTACTCTCTGTAGGAAAAATGAAAGATGAGAGTTAGAGCATTGTATGATATGTTGCCTTTGTAAGCAGAAGAGTTTGTATTCATTCTGCTTGTTCTGTGGTACCAGGAAAAATAAGGCCATATTTCACATATAATGCATAACATCCACACCTAAAAAATGCATATTTTCCACTTGATCAGATTTTTATTGCTCAAGTTAGTGATTGAAGGATTTTTTTTGGAGATAAGTTCTGCATATATCATTGACTGGGACTTGTCTTTTTTATTTTCAGCTCAAACCATACGTGTCTCAATGTCCAACTGAGGTTAAGACAACCGAAGCATCTGAACTTGCTAAGCAGAGCTAGAGTGAATATTTGATCTTTTGCAATGTTGTCTAGCTGCCCACTTGCTGATCTCAACCCAAACTGGAAGTAATGTTATGGTGGTAGAGTACTTGAAACGAGTGGTTTAGTTGGACGGTGTTTCTCATTCATGTTGAACTAATGAGTTCTTAGTTGCTTATCAAGTCTCGCTGGAAAATCTATGATGGTACAAGTAGTTTGAACTTGTAAAGATCCAGTGTCGTGATTTTGATACTAGAATGAGCAGGCAATTATGAAACGCCTAGCTCCTCAGCAAGACGAAAACAGTATTCAAAAGGATGGAAAGTATTAATTTTTTTCCCTGCTGACCATTGATGGTGTTCTTGAAATGAGTAACGAATTGAATTTTAACAAACTCATCACTTGCATACCAAAAACCACAGTCATCTCCTTCCAAGACGTTTCAAGTGATCATCTGAAACCAGCAGCGTCAATATACTGTGCTTGGCCGAATATGAGCCATGTACATGGTCAGGATGCATTACATTGTCTTGATCCATGTAAATATTGTCAACTTCTGAGCTTGACTTGGTTAGGGAGGTCTCAGAAGTCGTGTCAAGATAATGTAAATTATGTAATAAATGAATTGAGTTATTGAGCTGAGGATAAGCAGAGGCGAAAAGGGAGGCTGCTGGAAAATAGATCGGTATGCTGCGAGGGTGGGCTTGGCGGCGCTACCTTTGAATTTTAATTTCGAAGGTTGTGATGGTCTCTAGAGCGCGACTAATCAAAACATTTTGTTGCGGCAATTATACTTGTGCAGCAAATAAAAAGAATTTGCTGCGATGGCCTCACTGTCACAATTTTAATACGGATTTGGTCAGCCCTAGCTAAGGTTATGCCCCTTATTATGTTTCCCACAATTAGTTGCAACAAATCACTTACCCTTCAGCTATAATTTTGGGGATGGAGTATTCATTTCTTCGTGGTGGTTAGAATGTTTTTTAATATTTTGAAAAGCTTCGTTTGTAATTTTGCCTCAAGCTTCCATTCACATCATACCATCTTTGAAAAGTAGATATTATCATGAAAAGAAATTAAAAATGAAAGAGTGATAAAGGAACTGCTAGCAAAAGCATCATCACCCCGAAAATAATGAAAAATAAAAAAAAATGTAACAATAAAGGTATGTTACATGTCGGGAACAACTCTTAGTGCTAAAAAATCTCCCCAAAATTGTTGACAAAACGAAGTAACTATTGAACATTACGATCTTGATTTAGTAAAATCGATGATATCAGTCTAAATAGATGTTATGACAACCATATTTCTTAGTTATAAAGAATTAAGCTTTAAAAAACATTTCATGGCTATTTCTCGACAAAGGTTGTCGATGAGATGAAGATTATTTTGAGAATTACTAAGAAACTTGGAATAAGGTTGTTTATACACTATTGTCTAATGGGTGGTCAACTAGAAAAATAAGGACTTTAATTAACCTTTTGGTATATTATCATAAAAGACACAATGTTTTTGAAATATATGAATGCATTTGATGCCTTAAAGATTGTTAAGTTGTTGTACAAAATGTATAAGGAGTTTGATTTGTATATTGAGCTAGAAAATAAAATGCATATGATGATGGATAATGCTTCACATTATGTTGCTAATGTCAAGTTGTTGAGAACATACTTTTCATCGAATGATTTAGTCTTATTGTACTGTTTATCGTATCAACCTTGTACTCTAAGACATTGGTAAATTGTAATCAATTAATTATGTTGTTAATCATATTTCTAGTATCTACTAGGTTTACCAACTTTATTATCAAAATGTTTTTTTATCTAATGACATGGCAACAAAAATAGATGCTCATTAAATTGAGCATCAACCAAATACTATGATGACTAGTAAAAAGAGAGATTTCATTTATAAAAATTAAGATGATATATTTTTTAAAAAAAATATCAAGATGATAAAATATTGGATCGATTTGAGTCACAACTTAACGTGTCATGCTTGCGATCCAGATCATGAATTCCACCAGGTTTAACAACTTTGTTTTTTAAATTACTTCTTACTTAATGATATGACAATAAAAATAGATGTATAAACTTAAGATAAACCATGAAGATTAACTCAAAATCAACCAAATGTTAAATGATAAAATTAAAAAATTCAAATAAAAAAACTAAAAGATGCAAAAGAAACAGAAAATGTAAAAAACAGGTGCATCACTATACAATGAACAATACAGCACCACTTGGAGTTTTACCCCATATCTTTCAAGTTTAGCAAAGAATAGTTGAAGAAATTTTTGTAAACCCAATCACCGTGGAAACCCCCCCAATAATAATATATTTTTAAAAACATTAATTCTATTTTCATATTAAATACATTTTCAATAATAAAATTGGTTTAGTTTTGTTCCCTTGATTTTTTCGATTCTTCTAAGATAAAAAGAAACACAGAAAAAAAAAGAGTGTTCAGGGATTAGTCGTAGTGCGCGTAAGCTGTCCTGGACATCCTGGTTATAAAAAAAATAAAAAAAATGTATGCGTGGAGAAAAAAATTCATAATGCGTGTGAACTGGTTTGAACAACTCGTTTATCAAAAAAATTCAAAAATCTTTTTTTTAAAAAATAAACTAAAAAATTAATTTTAGTATGCGTAAACTAACCCGAAATCTTAGTTATAAAAAAAAAACAGTACAAGGAAAACACATAGCAATCCAAAGTGAAATGTTTATAGTGTTTTAGTTTAGCTTATTATTAATCATTCTAAACACACTTTAAATATAATCATTTAGTCTAGTATGCAAAATTCCAGTCAACATCGTTGATTGTTAACAATAAAAAAAGGGTAAAAATGAGAGCCAAGTTGTCGATATATTCATGGAAGAGTCAAGAGGCGAGAGCTCAGCTAAAGCCCCAAAGGTTTTCCATTATTTTAATCACGGATGGGACCTGGGAATCATCCTATTTTGATTATTTTTAATATATTGATAATAAAAATAAGTTTTTTAATATATCCTTCAACAAAAAAATATTTTAAAAATCAAGCACTCCCGATCACCAAGTTTTTAATCACTGTGGTTTTCTGATGAATTAGCAGTAGCTGCGCAAATCATATCTCTTGAACTTATGCCACCACACTGTTTTCTAATAAATCAGCAATTTTGAGATCGAGTTTTAAAGCTTGCTTTTGCTATTTTTATTTATTAATATCAAAATAATTTTTTAAAAACAAAAATCAAAGTCATTAAACCATCAACCAGAACTGGAGCGAACCCTCATGGATGGGATACACTGTGCTGGAATGGATTGTGGAAAATTTATTGAAATCTTTGCAAATTGGTCTCTTCTCCCTATGAATCTCAATGAAATCAGTACCCTTTCAGGTACAAAACCAATCTGATGAAGATAAAAGGAGTAAGAAATTGCAACCAAATGGGTGTAGTTTTAACCATTCAACCGACTGTCATCTGCTCAAAAGAAAGCAGGAAACTTTTCAAAATTAATTGCATCACGAATTACAGTGGAGGGAATGGGAATGGGAGAGAACAAGATTCATAACATGAATGATTGAAATCTCACAAGGTCGGAGCAATCAAGTTTCTAGCCTCTAAACTCAAAAATACTACATATGAAAAAAAGAGAGTAAAATATCAGCAACCGAAAATTAAAAGAAGCAGCAGCAGCAGCAGCAGAAATCACATGAAAATCTTATTAAATAAATCATATCATCGTCATTGGCAAGGACATCACCCTTAACAAATCGAAGCCCTCAAAACGCTAAGAGATATGCATTGGAATCATCAGAACAAATAGATGCCCGGTAGCTGGAAAACCCCCAGACATTAACGAGGAAGGAAAAAGCTTCAACAACATCTCATTGAAACCCATCAAACACTGTTTGAGAGATGGCACAAGGATGGTCGTAGCCCAAAAAACTCCCTGATTTTGGAACAAACAAAAATATATAAAAAAAAGAAAAAAGAAAACGAGATCCTAGTCTAAAAAAAGGAACTTGTCATACGCTAGCTTTCTCCAACAATGGAGTAAAAGCATTCGTGCTTGATGTTGTTTCCTTGCAGGAATCAAAACCCACTTCACAAGAAACAATCTTGAAATAATCCTCCAGACCAAACCTACCAAATCTAGTCTCGTCTTTATCTAACAACCTTAAAACCTCTTCAAAAAACTCAACTTCACAAAGCAAAACAAGTGCTCCACTACATTTAAACCCAAACTCCTCTTCAGTTTTCCTTAACAAACCAACAAAAACAGGCATGTTTAGAAACCTTGTAGGTATCAAGAACCTCTTTTCTTGCATCCCAACATAAACTGCAAGATACCCTGCTGGTGGTGTTTTCTTGGTTAAAGACCCTGTTTTTTCATGGCTTCTTCTCAGGGTTCCAAGACTCCTTAGCTTCCAACGGTGCATGAATAATTTGAACCTGACAATCTGACTGATCTTGTTTACCTTCATCGTCGATGGATTTGCCAATGAAGGAGAGGTTTGGTGTGATAGATAAAGAGAGAGTAGTTAGAGTTGGAATTGGAAAAGGAGTGCCAGGGATGAGTGAAATGCTCATTGAGTCATTGGTATAAATTTAACAGGATCTGGCTTTAATTTATAAGGCTGATCTGCCCTTCGGAATTTGCTATAATTTTCTATTTAAAGCTGGATTTAGATTGATTTTAAAAGTTTTTTTATTCGTAAATATATTAAAATAATATATATTTTATTATTTTCTTAAAATTATTTTTGAAGTTGAACATAATTTAGAAAACACAAAAAAAATAAATTAAAATAATTTTTTCTGTTTCTTAAAATTTATTTGATGGAATTTTTTTTGCGAGGCTTGATTATTCAAATCCTCGAAAAGGAATTTTTGGTATTTCACTCTTTATTTATATATTATTTATTTATTGGTAATTAGTAGAATATTTATTTTGTTCTGTAGCTGAGTTATTTGATTTTAAATAAATTAATATAGGTGGATTCGAATTAATTTTGCAATTAATCATAATCATGATTATCGTAAGCCCATGGGTCAAGAATAGTCCCATTGGTGAGTGGAGCCCGCCCAGGGTTTGAAATCATCTAAAATTACTTCATTTATGGATTAAAATTCATATGTTATTTTATTTTTCTAATAAGATGACAATAAAAATAAAAATTAAAAAATATTTTAAAAAACAATCACTATCATATTTCTAAACACATTTAATTAAGTATGAAATATTTTTATTTATAAATATATTAAAATAATATATAGTTTTATTTTTAAAATAAAAACAATATAAAAAATAAAACAATAATTCGAAAAACTTTGATTGTGAATTAGAAATACTCCCATAATCTTCATTTATATGATTTCATGTCAAGGGCAACAAACTCATAATGTACTTGTTAGCTTTCATGTAAAGTAAAGAGAAAAGAAAGGGTAAAAGGTCAAATGTTGTTGGCTATCAATCTCGCAATGCAAAAAGCGGTTGATACGATTAGTCATTTACGATTGCTTGCGTGCAGTGGTGGCAATGACTCTTCCCTTTTGATGTCCCAGATTACATCCAAGCTTAGTGATGCTTTAATTTTGGCTTGTAATCTAGTCACCTCTGCCACCAATTATAATTATTTCTACTTTAACCTATGAGAAGAGGTGGTACAGCGAAAGTTTGGAATTATCTGAAGGTGTATATAGTTGCTGATTTCAGAATAGAGTAATCAAGATATGTTTGGACACCCAAAATAATAAAAAATATTATTTATAATTTGCCTAAAAAACGAAAGGTATTACCGTGTGTATGTAAGTCGTTTCGTCCACACTTGATAAGGCAATCACTGTGTCGTATTTTGGCAACTCGTTTTTTTTCTTCTCTCTGAGTAATTTTCCTCTGACTGGTAATTATCAATACCAGAAAGGATTCGAAAACAATGAGTGGGGTTTCTTGGCCTAGAGGAAATGAGGTAAATTCTTGTTTTTTTGGTTACAATGTGTGTTATTTCTTGATGGGAGTGCTTAAATTTGTCTAAAGTGTTTTTTTTTTTGATAATTTAGCTCGATCCAATCGGAACTTTTGATGGGATTTTTTTTTTGTAATTCTTGTTATTAGACAATGGTTCTTATGGTGTGCCATTTTTTTGACTGAAAGATGCTGGCTTTTCTCATTCCAATGAGCTTTCAATTGTCTTTTTTTTTTTTTATAATCTTTTTGAATGTTTCTGTTTTACAGCTAAACGAAGTAAAGGAGATTGTTTCTGCAATGGCTGGAAGAGGTCCTGAAGAAGTGAGAGTTGTTGTCTCTCCTTATCGGATTTGTCCACTTGGTGCTCACATTGATCATCAGGTTCTGTTTAATATATTGTTCTTCATATTTTCATGGTGTTGCGATTGAAAATCAACATCAATAAGTTTTATCAATACTGGAAAAGATTGAAGTCTGTTTTGCAATTCAATGCCTGCAGGGTGGAACTGTTTCGGCCATGACAATAAATAAAGGAATACTTCTGGGGTTTATTCCTTCTGATGATACTGAGGTAAGAATTTCAAATGGCATTCTCAGTCTATGACTTTATGAACTAGTGAGGGATGATTGGGGATCGAGTCGGGATATTGTATCTCTCAATGGTATTTATTTTGGAACGCGGTAGATCATAACGAACAGGATCTGGAATTAACATTTCCTGTGATGATTATGTAAATATGGGGTGCACGGTTCCAAAGATCACCTAGGTATTTGGCAATAAAGGTTTTAAATCCTTCAATAATATGATAGTTTTTCGTATCACAGGTCATAAGACCAAGATGCAAATGTGTATCCAAATGGGCTTATGTTGTGGTTGGGAGTTCACGCCACCAAGTGTTAGGGGCACTGATGAGAGCAGGCTGTGCTTTTTAACCTGTACCACTGTACATTATGTCCATGTCTGCAGGGTCTTCCAATATTTGATTCTTTATGTGACTGTTGAGATCGGAGTAGAAAATTTTAGTTTTGTTACCTCAGTTGCCAAAGAATACTGCTTTTGGCTATTGATGATGAGGGACCACAGGGAAAATATGATGTCAACATATGATCATGGTAATGGGGGAACCTGTGACTTGAACTGTTCTTAGTTAAATGATTAGATTAAGGATGACACACAGACAGCATTTTGCTTTCTTAAGTTTGTTGTGATTGGATCTAGCTAATCAGGTGGTACAACATTATCAATTTCTCCACTGAAAGCTTCAGAAGTATTTTGATACTTTGCACATGCAATTATTTCCACATTCCACTCCCTTAACTGTTCTCAATGTCCTTGCTGTTCACTTGGTGTAGGTTATACTTCGTTCAGGACAGTTCAAAGGAGAAGTAAGGTTCAGGTGTGGTTATCGTTCTTATGATCTCTTTTCGTTTTCCTATGCATCTATAGCTCGTTGCAGCAGCTAAAGCTTCTTAATTTACCATTTAACATCAGATTTTTGCCTTTCTCATGACACATGTCCTTGATTCAAACATATTTTGCCTATGAAAAGAGTAAATTCAACACTTCCAAGCTAGATGAGTGTAAAAAAGTTTGTACATGCTCAAGAATGAAATTGCTTTACAAATTTTCATTCGCTTTTCCACAACGTCAATTTCTGACAGTTATATATCTCTGTTGGTTCTTCAATGTACTTGACATGCATGGTGTAATATAAGGGAGTGCTACTTAAACACATACAAGAGGAATCCATCTCCTTGAAGGGAAGAAAGTGCCTTCCATCTATCATTCGTAAGGGGACCTGCTCCATCATCAGACCCTCAAAAGCAACAAAATGCAGTGCAATTTATATTTGACTTATTCTTTCACTCAAAACTGCCAGTGTATGAACATCTTTTGTGAGCTTATAATGTACTCCAGGGGCTACCTAAGTAACATGGTGATATCAAACTGCCTTTTCCATTCAAATTTAATTGAATGTTAAAAACTTTCATGGTTAGAAATTGTAGTTTATGACTTTATCTGCATATGTTCATCCAAGTACTTGTAAAATTTTCAATCACAGGACAAGGTGAAACTTTACTTGCATCTCATTGCACTTCATAGTAGCCTAACACTGAATGATTTATATCTTGCATCTTGCCTTGAATTTACAGCGTTGATGAAGTTCAGCAACCCAAACCCATTAGGAAAAACGGAGAGCCCCATGCAACTGATTCCCCCAAACTACAGGAAACAGGTAACTGGGGAAATTTTGCAAGAGGAGCTGTCTATGCGCTACAGAGCAGGGGGATCTCTCTTACTCGGGTTTGGATATTTTGCTTTCGTACTCCATTAACTCCTGTCAAATTTCGAATAAGGTTTCTAGGGTATTCACATTGTCCAAGATAGTCAATTTTTTGTTTTGGATTTAAAAATAGCTAATATTAAAATCTTAAAGAAATGACCTTTAGCAATTGACTGCTGACTATCCTGTTTAACACCTCCACTCTCACCACCATTCTGTAAATTCTCTCACTCCTTTCAGATAAGCCCAGAATTCCTCAAAGAGCTTTCTTGATATGAAGACCTTTCCAGGCCTCCTCAGCGAACAAACCATCTAGAAGAGGATAGGTAAACCAAGGATTGATGGGGAAATGGCAGGCGGCATAATAAAAGAAAAAAGAAGGGACACTAAAATGGTTGAATAATATAAAGATCAGAAAATTCCTTTTGTAAAGCATACTAACTTTAGGGAAAAATCATTTTATACAATTAAACATTAATAAATTGGAAGTTGCAATGTTCTTTGAAGTTGTGCAATATTTGAAGAGTGATTTGGTCTGTGTACAGAGGAATTTCATGGACAACTTGTTTAAAGTGGTAGAAGGTCATTTATTGGCCTCATTGTGGTGTTCTCTTCCCGTCATTTTATTAGCTTATTTAGTTTAATGCTTTTCTGGGGGGTGTTATTCTTCATTTTGTAATTTATTTCCTATTCCCCCCCAATAAAATACTCTGAACAAAATACTTGTTTTATAAAAACATTCTGACTGAGCCATTAGTACAGGCTCAAATGTACGAAGATGTGCCTTTTTTTTTTTTTTTATCTGTTGTAAGATTTTGTATATTTCATTAACACAAAATGACTTCTGAAACACCACAGGGCATCAAGGGATACATATGTGGTTCTGAAGGTCTTGACAGTTCAGGCCTTAGCTCTTCTGCTGCTGTAAGTGTCATTTTAATTCTTTGACTTTAATGCCTGCTGCTTCTATTCCTTCCCCGTGTTAGCTTTTCTTCCTCTTCCTCCAATGTATTATCTAAGTTTATCATTTTGAGGCTTTAACTTCTTCTTCCCTATCCCTGTCAAGAAGAACCAGTTTTTGCACATGATATATCTGTATTGGTATATTTGACAGGCTGGAGTTGCATACCTGCTGGCTTTTGAAACTGCAAATAACTTAACCATGACTCCTGCCGAAAATATTGAATATGATAGGCAGGTTTCTTTAATACTCATATCTGTTTAATGATTTGTTGCATGCATGTCTTATTGTTGACTGGAACATAGCCTTAATGAACTTTGAATATGTTGAACCAGTTAACAGCTACCTTGACTTTACATCTCATTAATAACTCGGCAAGCTAACAAAATAGAGAAAACTTTAGTTACTTTTTGCTGGCCCTCTCCAGTTTTGATTGGATTAGGCACTGTGAGGCCCAAAACTTTGCACCTTCCTCATCATTATCCATACTTTTTTTTCAAGATTCTCGTGGATCCTTTGTATCCATCTTTCATTTTTCATAGTATCCTAGTATTTTCATTATCATATCCGGGGGACAGAGTGATGGATATAATTTAAGAAACTATTTCTATAACCAGAGAAATAGCATTGTGAAAAACAAATGACTGTCCATGTATGCCATGTAGCATCTTTTAAGAAGTTTGGCTTGATAGTTAATGTTGCATTCCATGAAACAACTTTAGACCAGGACCCTTTAAATTCCTGAAAGAAGCATCTCTTCCATTGGCGTGTGTGGCCTTCTGCCTGCTATATCCTTGATATGAATGATGTTTGTCAACTAATGATTGTTGCTTACTTCATACTAACTCAGCTGCTATGATTTAGATGCATTAGATTCTCTGAGCTATCAGATTACCTCAGTTCTTTCAAAGTTCCAGGCCTCTACAAATCTTACTATTCTGCACTTGCAGGTTGATTGAAAATGAATATTTGGGTCTGAAAAATGGTATTTTGGATCAATCTGCAATATTGCTTTCAAGCCATGGTTTCCTTACACACATGAACTGCAAGGTAATGATTGGATCCATGTGCCTGTATTCTGTATCCTTAAGCAACACACCCTCTAGATTTTCAGATTGCAGAATGAAATCTTATTTCTGTGATTTTAACTACATTTTCCCAGTTTATCTGATGGGCTTGTTTAAGTTGAACATCATTTAATTTCATGGCTTCATACCACCTTCACAATATTTTAGCAAATGGTAGTTGTAAATTGAACCAAGTCCTGTTTACCACAGCAATTGCCTGGTGTAAATGATCATGTGGTGCATCTCTACGTAGTTAAAATATATACTAAAACAATATATCTAGTAGACCTGAACTCAAATTCATTCTCCTTAAGGTTTCATCAATATGTCTTGCTATTTTATGTTGGTGTTTTGAGAACCTCTACAGTCACCGAATCCCATAGTAATTTCTACATTATGGAGATGGACTTTTTTCTTGAATGATTATTTTGCCTCTGTTGTTATTCTTTGCAGATTTTGTTTATGACTAACTAATGTCATTACTTAGTTTACCTGAATTTGCAAAAGCTTATTGCTAGCTGCTTATTAAGAAAAAAAAAGTCATTTTGCACTCTTTCTTTATTTTATACCAACACAGTGTAGCATTTGTCTTGTTCAATTGATAGACTAAAGCACACAAGCTTATTCCTTCACCGAAGCTGAATGGTGAGCAAAACGACTTCCAGAAATCCTACAAAATATTATTGGCATTCTCAGGCTTGAAGAATGCATTAACTAACAGCCCTGGATATAATCTTCGTGTGGTAGAGTGTCATGAGGCTGCTGGAATTCTTCTCAAGTATGATTCTTTTTGCTACTGAGATTAAATGGCTCTTTTAATATTGTGTCTACATTTTTTTCCAAGACCATGAAGCGGGAACACAATACAAGGGAAAAAGAAGAAAATGAATGATAGAGGACTAGTAAACACATTACATAGAGATTTTGTTTCAGGACAAATATATAAATTATTTTATATTTTTTGGGATTTTTAGTTTTTTACTCTGTATCCAATTTGTGAACCCCCAATCCCATTTTCCCCTTCTGTGGCTAAAGCAGCTCTGTTCAGTATGTTAATTGATTTTACTGTATTATTTTCTATTTATTAGTTGTGTCTGGTTCCTATTTAGAAGGACCATCTCTATGTATCAAGTCATTTTGTTGTTGAGGAATAAAAAAAACATGAAGTTTTTAGTTTATAGGAATTCTATCATTTAAGGATTTTTAGTTTGATTTCCTGAAAGTAGTTTTGTTTAGGACTTGTTTTATTCATATTTACTAATTTCTTTTGCTATTCTGGTGCCTACATGAAAACACCTACCATATCTTTTGGGATGACTTTACCTACAAATGAGATCTAGCATGCTTATGTTTGACATGGACTTCTTGAAATCTAGTTGACTTGGTATCTCCTAATTCATTATTATTGTTATACAGTTTCCTTACTGCAAACACTTCTTGTTTACCCTTTACATTGCCAAGAAAAATAACTTTCTTTCTGTCTAACATATGTTCATGGATTAACTATTCACTTTCCCCAAAAGTTCAGTCTCTTGCTCACCAGGTTATGTTGAAATTCTTAAAACAAGATCTCCCAATTCCTATAATTTCTCTTACCCTGTTACATACAGATTTAACATGATCATAAGGACATGCAATCCTCTTCATTCATGCTTATTGTTTTTATGTTATTGTTATCTGATCAACAGCGCCTCTGGAAATGACAAGCTGGAGCCTCGTCTATGCAATGGCCAGTATCTTGACATTATTATTATTTATCTATTTTGAATTTGATTCTTCTTTATTTTCTTGCATTGTAACTTTGATTACCAACCTATTTTTTTTTCCTAACAGTTGATCCAGAGGCATATGAGACTCACAAGGTAATTGATTTAGAGTTGACTATTTTTGTGCATAAAACTTTTCCACTCATCAAGTTGTCAAAGATAATGATTTTAAAGCATGTTTTATCACACAAGTGTTCGTGCAGTTGCTCCAATTCATCTGGTTCAAATTTTTTCCATGGTTTCTAGAATTTCGCATTTTTTAACTTCAAGCTGAATGCAGACTGCCAATCATTTTACTTGATTGGTTCGTATTTGATACATCTGAAAAAAAAATGATCTAGCAAAACTGTCGAGGGGTAAGATGAAAACGAATTTACTGTCACACATATACATTACAGATGAGCTCTGTTTGGTGTTGAAAGGAAAAGAACATTTAGGTAAAAATGACCTTTTTCCATTTTATACTTTAACTTTGAATAAAACATGTACAAATATTGACCAGACGTGGTAATTGAAATTCAGATATCTGCCTGGTTTTTACATTAGCTGTTTTGGTGATTCCTTCCAGTTATCAATCTGTTTACATATTTCACGATAATTGTTTTTCATATGCATGTAGTATTTTTTGTCTTGGTAGTCTTTGTATAGGAAGAGACTAATACATTCTTACAAAAATTAATCCAGTATTTAACAGTATTGAGATAGGTTTGTGTCTAATCCGTGTTTCTCTGTATATGCAGGGCTTATTAGAACCCATTCTAGCTAAAAGGGCTGAACACTATTTCTCAGAGAATACGCGGGTTATGAAAGGCACTGCTCCATTGACTTGCTCTTCGTATTCATAGCAAACACATTCCTTTTGTCACATCACCTTCTAATTTTGTGACAAATCAAGTGTAGCCAGTTAACCTAATAAATATCTCAGGTCTTGAAGCTTGGGCTTCTGGCAACTTGAAAGAATTTGGAAAGCTCATCTCAGCCTCTGGTTTAAGTTCCATTCAGAACTATGAATGCGGTATGATCTGAAATAATTTATTTTTTGGGTTTTAGATGTCTTGTCTGCCAATCCCAAAGCCACCTTTTTGTCTAAGAAAAATGAAAAAAAAAGGAAGGAATTGTTTAGTAATAAGAATATTATCAAAATGAATAATTTTTTTTTTTTTAAATATTACCCAAGACATGCATCTAACTTCCTAGATGCATTGCTGAGAGCAGTTCGTCAGATCTGGCCTTTTGGGTTGGTATAGCTTGAAGCATCAACTCATATAGCTGGAAAAAAGAGTCGCAACAGGTTTCTATCCTGAAGGGTGAAGGATGGAATATGATACAGATGGAAAATCACAATTCATTAGTGTTGGTTTTATTAATAAAGCATCCCTTGGCTCCAAAATTAGTTTGGTCAAAGGAAATGAAAAGAGTTTATCTTATTTAATGATCTGAATTTTTAATAGTTAAGTAGTAGAACTTGACAAATTGAATTCCACTCACTACAATTCATACTTTGTTTAGGTTGTGAGCCACTGAAACAACTGTATGAGATTCTTCTGAAGGCACCTGGTGTATATGGAGCACGTTTCAGTGGTGCTGGGTTTAGAGGTTGCTGTCTTGCATTTGTAGATGCTAATCTAGCAGAAGAAGCTGTCACTTTTGTCACGGAAGAATATCGTAAGGTCCAACCTAAGCTTGCTAGTCAAATCGTCACAGAGAAGGCTGCATTGATATGCGAAGCAGGTGACTGTGCTCACGTAATATGACCCGAGTTAGTTTTTTGGCAATTTAATTCCATGATTCCATTTCTCCATTCTTAGCATTCAACTTTGTTACATTTATGCAATTCATTACTTGGATTCTTCTCCTTTAATGTACCAGTATTGCAATATTGCATGTTGATTTTGCAACAAATATTGAGACCCAATTTAAGCATTTCATTTTTCTATATTGTTTTGGGTGAATACATAGATTTTGTGCTGGAGACGCAGGGAGTAATTTGACTAGTTTATGAAGGATTGGAAACAGAGAAATCATCAATGACTGCATGAGTTCGGCTCACCATGAACCCATATAATTCTAGCATCACTTAGCCTGGATCACACATAAAATGACTCGGCTCATGGTTAGCTAGACTCACCTCATATTTTCTTTTTATATGCGAAGAACTGTGGTCGAATTTAACTCGATTTGAAATCTCATGACAAGGTGAAATGACTTGTTAAACTAAAATATAGTTCAGTGTAAAAGGATCTATGATGCATGTGGTCCTTTTAGTGTTACTTCCACTTGAACATGGAGTCCTTGATGGCTGAATTAATGCCTCATGATGAATATCAACCTCATGGAAATGTTCAGCTGGCTACAGCTGCAAACAACAACTTGAACCTGTGCCAAGCTGCATGGTCTGGATTTGTTGGTAGGTGGAGTTAATATCTTTGGAAGGCTCAAGAAATAATTCAGCATCAATGGTTGAAAAACATGGAAGCTATCCTATCTTCTTAAAAAAAAATAGCAAGTGGTAGAGCTCCTCCTACAAATGCCTCTTTGAGGCGATTAGATAGTTTCCATGAGAGGACATTAAAAAATGTTTTAACTTTAATTAGTGGATATTTAGTAATGCACTCTTAAGACAATTTTATTGTATAAATCACGATGAAGTCGCATGCTCCCATATTTTATTAAGCTCTGTTTGTGATTTTTAAAAATAATCATACAATATCATATGGGATCTTAACTACATATCTTTTAGTGTTTTTAAATTATTTTAAATATATTTTCAATTAAAAAATTACATTCTAAATGGTACCCAAGTGAGTATAAATCTATTTTCTAATATAAATCATGGATCCAGATTAATTAGATGAGTATCCATTACATTTGTTGTGGACACTTGGATATTTGATAATTTTACTTCATCCTTGCACATCCTCAATTATACATTTCTACAAATAAATTTCAGAACATAACGTGAAAGAAACAATCAATAACACAATTTTACCATTATGGAGGATAGCAAGTTCACGTAAGAGAATATCGACCCTACAACCAACCCATGATTTGTTCCAATCATAATCCATCTCCCTTTGATCACAAGTGTGAACATGGACAACACTCCAAAAGCGTATCACGAGCCTTTACAGGACAGCCTGATCCTTTACCTTCTTCTTTTTCTCAATACAATATATATATATATATATATAATTCTCTCTCTCTCTCTCAATTTTGGACGTTTCTTCCGTATTCTGCCGGTATATTATTCTCTGGCTTTTTAGCAAAACCAAGCTTCATTATCTTCAGTCCTAAAATCAATGGCGAAGGATTGCCAGTACTATTCATGGAGGTTATCTCTTCTCGTTTCTTGTTCCCTGCTTGTCCTCCCCTTTTCATCTTTTCATGTACAGGCGCTCAACATTGGAGTTCAAGCAGCTGATTCTGCTATCTCCCTGGTCTGGCTGTTCGGTCATCTCTCTAACTTACATAGGCCTCTCTGTAATAAATTAATTTTCGAAAATTTCTTTGTTTTCCTTAGGGTAAAAGCTGTAGTAGGAAATGTGAGTCAGAGTTCTGTTCAGGTATGCAAATTCTTTTCTCTCCAAGAAGCTACTGGTTCCGCCGGAAGGGGCCGGGAACTGTAAAATTGAATTTTAACTAGAATGTTGATAAAATATACCTGGGTTTTACATGTTTTGCTCTATGGTCAAACTCTCGTTGTTCTATGTGAATGGCAGTGCCTCCATTTCTGAGATATGGCAAGTATTGCGGGCTTCTATACAGCGGATGCCCAGGAGAGAAGCCTTGCGATGGCCTTGACGCTTGCTGTATGAAGCATGATGCCTGTATCCAAGCAAAGAACAGTAAGTACTCCTCCATGATATTTGATTTATCTAGCAGGAATATCTCGCTACATGCTGCAGCTTTCTGGCCAGAAGTTGTGATATAGCAACTGGGATAACATAGTAATTAGTGTCCACGGAGATTTGCTGTTTTTTCTGTGTATCTTGTGACTGTAGACCTAATTATTTTTATTTTTGTTTGTGGATGGTGCAATATTATTGCAGATGACTATCTCAGTCAAGAGTGCAGCCACAAATTCATCAGCTGTATGAACAAATTCAAAACAGGTGCCCGTACATTCAAGGGGAACAAATGCAAGGTTAATGAAGTTATTGATGTTATCTCTGTCGTCATGGAAGCTGCTTTGCTTGCTGGAAGAGCACTTCATAAGCCATAGGACAGAATTAACATTACACTTGTCTTTTCATTCCTATTTTATTAATAAAATAAATCCGGGGTTTCTTTTCCTTGAATCCTGCTTGGAGTGGTGCATGGAAACTTAAAAGAGCTATTAATTAGGCATTTTATTTCTTTATTATAAAAACTATTTGTCCATTACCTGCAGACAAAAATAGAAATTGAAAACTCATTCAAGTTGCCAAACTTGTAAGAACTCCTTCAGGTCCCTCTTTTCAAACTCACGATTCCAAAGGTCACATGCCAAGTTCCCTTGGTGTATTGTCTTTCATTTCGGAAAATAATTAAGAATTCTGTTCTTTTTCCAGGATTAATTTATTTTTGGGGGTGCTTTATCTCCCTCAGAAAGAAAAAGAAGAAGAGGGATACTTTATTTTCTTTTTTTCAAAAGGAGATTTAAATTCGATTCTAGCTGACCACTAGCTCTTTGGCTAGTCTCGTAAAGTTATCCATATATCAGATGAGTCCTTAGAAAAATAAACTATCAGATGAGTCCTCCATGTATTTATTATACCCCTCAGTCAAGGTTTGTTCATGCATCCCATTTGAAGCTTAAGTTTTATGCAAATGCTATTTTAGTATATTTGAAGGTTTATGGCATTGTTTGTTAAACATTTTACCTATTTTAAACAAAACAAATAATTGATAATTTCTAAACTTTAGAGATCTCCATTAGTGAATTGGCAAATACAAATGAGAACCCATATATAATCTTGTTGTCCATAGATTGAGGTGGACCTTGCCGCATAATAGTTTCTCGTTGTATCCATAGGCCAACACCGATGACAATATTCTCACAATATATACCGAGAAATTTATAATGAAAACCAAAATATATAATGAAATGTCATTTATACAAATAAAATCGCAATTATAATTAATCCATCGATAGAATTTCTCCACAATGCCATCGATAATATTTAATTTATGACCCGACGATCGACTAGTTCTTTCCCTCCCTCATTTTTTTATGTTCATCCCATCTCTACAACAAACAATATTGTTTTTTGACAAATAGGGCATTTTAGATATCTGAATCCTTAGAGAGTCGTCTACAGATCAGGTAGCATGCCATCAATGTTGATTGGCATTTGTCAGGCAAGACACTGATTGCTGTTACCTGAAATCGGAAGTGGCAATAATTTGCTTTTCTGTGCTCTTTCTGTCTAGTTCTATGTCATATATATTGTGATGGTAGAATGCTTAATTGTTGCAGTGTTTAGATTAATTCTTAAGCATACCAGTAAGCATTGAAGGGGAAGAAGCTTACCGACGATGAGGTTTACAAGTTTCTCTCGCTGGCGGACCTTGATTCTTCCTCTTACAAAAAGACTAGTAATGAGTTATCTGTCGGGCAAGCTCAAGGAGTTGCATTTGCTAGGACTTTAGCTAGCTAATGAGCCAGAGGTAATGCCTATTGAAATGCACGTAAAATCTTGGCGATTTGAATGAGTTCCTTTGCATCGTGTTTTGATCATGCATCGAATCCTCTGTCATTCCATGTCTGCATTTAATTAGCCAATAAACGCTGCTCTTCTGTGGTGGTTTAAAAGGTTTTGCTGCTGGATGAGCCAACCAGTGCATTGGATACAATATCAACACAAACACACAGAGGATGTTCTTCTGAAATTATTGTGGTCCCTCACAGCATAAAACAAATTCAGAGGATTGCTGATGTGGTTTGCCTCCTTGTGAATGGTGAAAGTTGTTGAAGTTTTGAAACCTGGTGAATTATCTGAAGCCAAGCATCCCATGGCACAAAGTTCCTTGAACTTAGCTCTTAAGACTTATCTTTTGTTTTATGCTCTTTCCTGACGCTTTGATTCAGGCTATTTGCCGACAAATGAAAACTAGAACCATCCCTTTTCTTTTAAATACTGATGATCTTGTTGAAACTATCAAAACATGTTTCTTTTAGTTGCTTTTTGATGAATAATATCCTACCAACTAGTGAATTTACTTGGGATAGAAGGTTGAGCAGGATTTTCACCAGGATACAGTGGATAGTGTGTAGCAGAAGTCTTAGGAATTCAGTTGAAAACATACCAAAACGGATAAACCAAAGCTTTGCAGTCTGGATTATCCAGAAAGAGAAAGTCTAGAGGCCAGCAGCCTATTGACCTTAGTTTCCAAAATCTCCCAGAAGGATAAGAGTTTTACTCACCATGATCCAAGAGCTACAACCCTTCACAGTTATCAGCAAGACATGCCAACCTCAAAATCACTAAAGATTAATCTTACTGGAAATATGCATCCTCAACTTGGTTCAATCCCCAAGTTCTCCATTTTCCAATAGTTTCTCTTAACACTAGTCATCCCTGCAAATTTTTAGGCTCAGAACTCAACCCCCCGTCTGATTCTGAATGGCAAGTGTTTTCTCATCATGGACGAGCAAAATATTTCTGTTTTTAGTTGAAGAAGATTTTGATGGTACTTCATTATAGATAGCCAATCTCCAAGAATTTACCTACAAACTTAAAAATATGTAGCCAAAGAGAGTTCAAAATAACTTGAGAAGTTGTAAAATACTATAATTCTTATAATTTTGGTGAACTGTATATGAGTGAGCACAAGTGTTACAGAAAGCATATATCCCATTTCCCTTTTCGGGGAAAAACACTAAACATATAAATGAACCCTACCCCTCAGTTATCTCTGTATCCTTTTCGGATGTGGTAATTAGAACTTGATTTAATGAAGTAAACGAATTGGTAGCACTAGTTGCAGAGTTGTGACACCAAAAGAAAGACCTCAAAGAAGGCCTTTGGTTTTGGTTGCTTGTGGGTTTTGAAGCTGAATTCACAACTGCCGCTGCCATTTGCTGCCGATTGGATTCAATGAACATATTCCACATCACTTCCACATCTTTATACCCACACATCTGTACATCATCTTGCAACTTCAACAAACCGCTACCACTCCGGCTAGTCGCACCACCCCGGCCACCTCCTGAACCTGCTTAATCATAAAACAATGGCATCAACATCAGCTCGATCTCCTGTTAGACTACAATCATGGGTTCAAGCAAGGTTCAGTTCCATCTACGCTGGACAAGAATCTGGTGCAGTTAAAGTAAATACACCATGATAAGAAGCAAAAACAAACCAGCTTTATGAAACTTGACTCTTGAAGAGATAGCAAACCAAGCTTTCCTCATCTTATGCCACCAATTCATATCAGTCTCTTGCGCTGTACCTCTCACTAACAGAGCTCCAGAAGAAGCAGGAGGAGTTAAACAGCTCTCCACTCGTATAATACTCGATTCAGGAAGAGGAGGAGGTAAAAGCACACGCGGCAAAAAGGGCACCGAAATCCATAACACGTTTCTTGACGACCGTGCCAGGCGTCGCATCCTCAATCACACTATATATATATAGTCCATGAAGATTCATGGAACATCTCCCTTTGCCTTGCCTTCTAACCTTCAATCTTAACTCTTTTTTTCCCTTTTGGCTGCTTCCCCTTAAATGATGACTAGAGTACTTTCTTTGGCAACGTTTGGCACAAAAACAGTAAGAGCACACCATAGTGATGCATATTGTTTTTGAAAAATGAACCAAAGAAAGAAAAATGGTTGCAGCTTCTGGTCAACAACAGCTTGGTCCCTGATATTTTAAATTCCTGATAACTGGCTCCTGTATTTTTATTTATGTGGAAAGTCCCTCCTTTTTCAGGCACCATGCTATGTTTTGATCAATCATTTAAAGGACAGGTGCCACTGTTTTATCAGTTTGTATACGAGGCTCTGCTAAATTTGTTATGGATGGAAATTGAACCTTAATAGATGGGTGCTAATTGGGAAGAGATGGAAGCACAAGGGACTGAAATAGAAACAATTTAAATGTGTGGACCAAACAGCCAAGAAAAAAGAATCACAGGCTAAATAATGTGTAATAAATGAGCTGCCGTTAGTTACATTCATCTATATACCTTGTACAGATTGTCAAACGAGATGAGGTTAGCTTGTAAGGATTATTTTGACTGCCTTTAATGAAAAGGGGCTTCCCTGTTCATGGAAACCTCGTAAATCAAAAAATAAAATAAAATAAAATAAAATAAAGAAACACGATTTTAGATATATTAAGGGGGTTTGGCAAAGCTTTTGAAAATATTTGAGAAATTTTTATTTTTATTTTTTATTTTAAATTATTTTGATGTACGGATATCAAAAGTAATTTTTTAAAAAATAAAAAAATATCTTATTTTAATATATTTCTAAACAAAAAAAACATTTTAAAAAACAATCACTAAAACTATCCTAACTCTCTCTTAATATATATAGTTTACGATTCGGCTTCCGTCCAGCTAATTAAGGTGGCAGTTAACGATAATTTTTTTATTATCTTGGATAGCACACAGAAACCTTTCAAGTTGTTATTATTATACGTGGATACAGTTAATTATCCGGTCACTAAAGTCTTTGATTCTATAATACAATTAATCTGTCTATAAGAAAAATTAATTTTTAAGTAAAGATTAATGATTGCATTTACAATTTATTTGAAAAATAATAATAAATGTTGGTCAACATGTGGATGATCGGAGATGTTTTCTTGAGTTGGCCAGCAAGAATATCTACTATTTTCGAACGATAGGATTGTAATTCGATATCTATAATTAAGGTCATTATCACCTCGGAATAGTCCTATGAAAGCTGAAGGGATGTCCTCATGCACCTTTAATCTCGCTATTATGAATGTAATCGGTAGTTGTCGATGTGTGTTTGATACTAATTTTATTTTTGTGATTGAGGTTTTAAAAAAAAAGTTTCAATAAAAGTATTTTTATCGCGGTTCAAAATAAGTTATGAAGTGTTTGGTTAAAACTGTAGTTGCGTTTGAAGTTGAAAATAAAAAAACAGTTTCAACAAAAGTATTTTTGCCGCGGTTCAAAATAAATTATGAAGTGCTTGGTTAAAACTGTGGTTGCGTTTGAAGTTGAAAAAAACAGTTTTGTGTATTTGGTTATCATGTTTTTCATATTTTTTTTAGTTAACTTTTAGATTATTTTAATATTAAAATAATTTTTTATATTAATAAACATATATTATGTAAACATTATTTATATTTTAATTAATCTTTAGATTATGTTAATATTAAAATTATATTTTTTATATTAATAAATATATATTATTGAAATATTATTTATATTTTAATTCATTTTTAAATTATTGTAATATTAAAATTACATTTTTAACATTATTTATATAATTAATAATAAACTTATAACAAATATAATTAATAACAACACACCCCTCTCTCCAATTGCTCGATAACAGACGCAAGAAAAGCAGCATTTTGATGTTTTTCTTGAAACGCCGGTTGGGTGTATTTTTGGGTTGGGAAAAAAAAGCAATTTTTCAGCTTATCACCTCTAACCAAACATTTATCTATTTTTTTTCCACCTGCTTTTTTCAAACCGAGAGTCTGTCAGCAATGCCAATTGGTGTTTGAATGTTCATGCACTCCCTCCCTTCAAAAGGAATTAGATTGTAGAAAGGTTGTCCTTCTTTCCGGGGATACTCTTACCATTTAGTTTCTTAAAAACACTTTTTTTTACTCGTATAAAATCTAATTTCTCAAGTGAAACAAAAAATTACAAGACCTTACGAGGTTTATATATATATATATATATATAGATCTATATCTATATATATAATTATCCCAAAAGTAATATTCAAAATATCATCTCATAAGAAATAAAACGGAAAACAATCAATTTGACCAGCAATATTCTTTGTTTTAATATTGGTCATAAAAAAAAGGAGCTGCTAATCACTCATCTGCAATTTTAACCATCTTCTTTCCAACATTATCACCTCGGAATAGTCCTATGAGAGCTGAAGGGATGCTTTCTACACCATTAGAAATGTCCTCCTGCACCTTAATCTCGCCATTATGAATGCAATCAGTAGTTGTCGAAAGAAAATCAGAATGCAGGCTCATGTGATCCGTGACTAAAAATCCTTGGATCTTAATCCTCTTGTATATAACATCTAACATATTTGGCGCTGCTCGTTTTGCACCCTCTGAATACTCAGCAATGGCTCCACATGCAGCTACTCTACCAGAGGGGTTCATGTTAGCAACAGCTGCTTCTAGCATTTCACCTCCAACGTTGTCAAAATATATATCGATCCCATCAGGAAAGTACCTGTGGAATGTTGAATCAGAAACCAAGCTCAAAACTCATTTCTGCAGAGTTTATGCAGTTATGTAGCTCGGATTTGGGGATCAAGAGCTTACATGGGCATGATTCTGATGCACATATTTACCTAGCTACGTCAAACTTGACTATTTTTTCAGATTTTCTCGTATGTTTTCATATATTTGGAGAATTAAAGTGTCCGAATCAGACATGGATGCTCCACAGCAGCGCAGTGCCTGCCCAACTTTCAACTTCCGATTTCTATTTGTTATAGTTTTCGCATTGAGTGTTTTTTTCCAGAAACTGAAGCTATTTCCTTATTTTCAGTGACATCATGACCTGAAAGATTAATTTCGATGTTTCTAACCTTGCCAGAGCGGAATTCAAATCAGTTTCTTCCTTGTAGTTGAAAGCATCATCAAAACCAAGCTTCTCCTTTAGCAATGCTACCTAAATAAATGATATGCTAACATAAGATTTTAATCCCAACACGAAAAATTTGAGATTCAAATACAAAATTTAACCAGATTCCTAACCTTGTTTCTGCTACCAACACATCCAACTACATAGCAACCAGAAAGTTTTGCATACTGCCCCACCAAATTCCCAACTGATCCACAAGCAGCAGATACAAACACTTTGTCCCCCTTCTTGGCCTTGCATATTTCAAAAAGCCCAGCATAGGCTGCAAGTCCACTTAATCCTGTAACATGATAAAGACCAGTTGATGATCTGACTATGGTGGTGATTACTGATTTTTCCACAAATATGAAGTTAGGTGATTGATTACCAAGAACTCCAGCATGATAAGATAATGGTAGATCAATTTCTGGGTCCAGCTTCCTTAACATGCCTCCTTTTACCACACTATATTCTCCCCAGTGAACAAACCCCACAACCAAGTCATCTTTTACAAATTCAGGATCGTCAGAAACCAAAACCCTGGCTACTCCAGGAGAATCAATAGGCTGGAAAAGAGAAATAAATAACTCACTACTCCATCTGAATGATCTCCAACAAGGATTTTAATTTCATTCTGGGACTCTAATAAATCGATGTACGTACCTGACCCGGAGTGATACGAACTGCAGATTGTACTGTTTTCTGTGAGGAGCTGTATCTCTTCATGCGGTTAAGCTGGTAAGGATCAATCGACACCCACAGATTTTTCAAAATAACCGCACTGGAACCAGGCTCCACCGATAACCCTAGAGGTACAACCTTGAGCTAGAAATCAGACTCCTTTGCTGAACCCTGTATGTGATTTGTTATTGTGATATACCTGTTGTTCACTTCCATTGCAATGCTCCTGCGGTGGCGAGTCTAAGAATCTAAAATTAGTG
>CM063593.1:3083159-3171076 GCA_032356905.1 Salix exigua | reverse complement strand
AGCTAATCAATCGTTCATGCCGGTCATCCATTGGGATGCCATTAGCCGAAGCTAATCAATCGCTCATGCCGGTCATCCATTGGGATGCCATTAGCCGAGCTAATCAATCCTTCATGCCTGGTCATCCATTGGGATGCCATTAGCCGAGCTAATCAATCGTTCACGCCGGTCATCCATTGGGATGCCATTAGCCGAGCTAATCAATCGTTCATGCCGGTCATCCATTGGGATGCCATTAGCCGAGCTAATCAATCGTTCATGCTCAGGTCATCCATTGGGATGCCATTAGCCGAAGCTAATCAATCGTTCATTCACATTTAAGCATTCAACAATCTAATATAAACTCTATCACATTTGAATAATATTTAACTTAAAATACTTCTTACGTGTGGTATAAAAGAGAGATGTAATTCACCTACCTGCTCTACTTCTGGATTGTTCTTGTCTGGACGATGGTTCAATCCCGACTACACCGCCTGCGACATCATTGTCCACAAAAATCAATATATTTCTATTTTCAATTTCACATTCATCACCATACTTATTCCAACAAAATCACACATTGAAACCATAAAATTCAACACATAATCCCTCAACAAAATTCCAACCGAAAACACACATTAAACCCATAAATTTCAGTACATAATCATTCAATAAAATCCTAACAAACCACACATTATAATCATAAATTTCAGCATATAATCCATCAACAAAATCCCAAAAAAAATCATCCATTAAAATCATAAATTTCAACACATAATCCCTCCACAAAATTCCAACCGAAAACACACATTGAACCCATAAATTTCAACACATAATCATTCGATAAAATCCTAACAAACCACACATTATAACCATAAATTTAAGCATATAATCCATCAACAAAATCCCAAGAAAATCACCCATTGAAATCATAAATTTCAACACATAATCCCTCCACAAAATTCCAACCGAAAACACATATTGAACCCATAAATTTCAACACATAATCATTCAATAAAATCCTAACAAACCACACATTATAACTATAAATTTCAGCATATAATCCATCAACAAAATCCCAACAAAATCACCCATTGAAATCATAAATTTCAACACATAATCATTCAATAAAATCCTAACAGACCTGATTCGAAACGAAACATTGTAACAGCAATAAATCACAATTCGCTCAACAATTATCAAATACCAACGGTTAATATGTAGCAAAACCCATTATATAAAACATATTCAAATGGCAGGGTCTTTCAACGGTTGGATCTACCAAGATCGGAGTTACACTGGAGACTGACCTTATACTGGAGAGCTACTGTTAAACATCAATATATCCTTGCTGAAGTGTATCATTCTCATCTCCACCGTTCAGAACATGAATAACCCTCATATGCACTACATAACCAAATTTCAGATTGATCCAACGGTGAAATAAAGGGAAACTAGCTGGAATCTCTGGCTGGCCAAAGAAACAGATTTAGTTATAATGCTCAAAAGCTTACACGTCTCCACCAGAGAAATAACAGGCTAATCCCTCCGGTGAAAATTTAGTAACAAGTAAGGCGCACAACATACCAAAATTGCAGAGAAATCCAACGGTGGACGGAGGAGGAAATAGCTGGAGAATCGGACGAGTTTGAGGGGATTTGTCCAGAAATCTTCAGATGACTGGATTTCTCCAACGGCTTCTGATACGGACAATCCCTCCGGTCAGAATTTAGACAATGGTTAGGTTCATAACATACTCAAATTCCAGACCGATCCAACGGTTACCGGAGGGGATATGGGTCTCGGAGTACCACCCCTTCTTATCTTTTTCTCTCCAAACTCTCTCTAACTTATCTCCTCCCCTTAAGTGCACAAATGAGCCCCCCATTTTCTTTTAAACTTACATTTTACACCACATATTCACTTCCCCTTAAGTGCACAAATGAGCCCCCCATTTCCTTTTAAATTTACATTTTACACCACATGTTCTCTTCTTATATTATAAGTCATAATCTTTACATTTATTTCAATTTCACCCTCCCCTCAATTTATTTGATTTCTCTTTTAATTTAACACTTAATTTATTTCCTGGGGTTTACACATATCTAGGATTTTTATTATACACAAATTAGAGTTGTTAGCATTACCCTCAAGATGTTTCCTTGTATTATTTATCACAACTTTATATCCAATCAGTTTTTTTTTTTGTATCTCTATAAATATTTATATTTATACATTTTAATTTTGAGTTTTTATAGGAAAAAAGAATGCAAGTTACATACCGAGCAAGATTTTCATTATAGGGTCAACTCATTAATGTATAAAAAGAATTAATAAACATCCCTCCTTGAACAAATTCTTCTATCCATACTTTCACATATAAATCATGGTAGTTAAGAAATGGATGCTAAAACTTTGCAAATACAGTCATTTTTTTGTACATATTTAAAATCTTATTATTGTTTATGTATGTTTTGGGACTACATCGCATCTTTGAATGAAGTATACATTTTTCTTTTTATATGAAAGTGAAATATAAAATTTTATTATCATCCATAATTGGATACATATAATGACAAATTCATTGAAGAACTCTCAAAATTGGTTAATGTTCTTTTTTAATCCTAAAAGTTTATTTTTTCAACCTTAATAAACCTAAGTGTAAAGCTTTGTTAATCCAATACTTTGCACCCAAAAATGTTTTTTTTTCATTCTTAATAAACCTTAAATGTACTAATCATGCTTCTAATAATACAATCATGACAAAAAAAAAATGAATTACTTATCCGGCTATCCAATCAATCACTTTTAAGGAGTAAGGCCACCTATAATGACAACATTTTCTTGTAATTATATATATAAATATTTGTAAAACCTTAATGTGATTTTGTTTCAATGTAAATATTCTTTTGTTATTGGATTTTTTTTCTATATTTATATTGATGTGTTTGGATTTATTTTGTACTTCAACACCTTATTTTGATTATAGTTAGATCGACATGACCTCGTATAAAATCATTGAGTGTGAATGATGAATCTCAAATTCAAATTCTTTTTAATTAATATGATCTTGAACATGTTTCTATCTATTATTTATTCATCATCCTATTTAGTCCAACACACACACTTTCAAAATGAGGACTGAGTTTTGTGTACCAGTAGGCATGAATCCTGAATAACTATTTTAGATCTCAGTAAGATTTTTACTTTTTAATAACAAAAAATCATATATCAATTTAGGAAAAGTTGCCAAATTCACCAATAGCTCCCACTATTAGTGCGCGAGAGAAGCAAATGCTGCCATGGCCTAAACGCCACGGCAAGAGTTTGGTCCATGTCAAGAGCCAACCTTTGCCTAACATTTGGGTTTTGTTAAGAAATTATTTCAATTATAAAGATAAGATTTTAAAATATTATTTTTTAATATATATTTTTTAGTGAAAATTTTTTGAGTCTTAAATTTTTACAGATTCATATTAATTTATACTTAATTTTTATTAAATAAAAAAATAATAAAATTTGAAATCGTGACGATCGAGTCAATAAATCTGTAATAATATATTTAAAAATAATCTTATCTCTGGTTAGATAATATTTATAATATTATTTTTTTAACAGGGTATACGTGTTTGTCTGCTGCATTTATCAGTGGCCTCTGTGTTTCTGCTCAAAAGTCCTAATTGCTAAAACTAAAGGATAAGCTTATCTTGACAAACAGTGAAAGCCTGTCTTTTCTCTCCCCCTAAAAGGCAAACACATTTCTTGTAAATGATGTTTTCTTACAAGTTAGCAAACTTCATTCGTCCAACCAAGTAGACGCAAGAACTTGACCCCCACAGGCCAAATTCTCCAACCATCAAATTATCGATTGAAATGGTGGCCGGTCTATTCCTAGAAGAGAAAAAGACTGCACTTTTACAGTATTGCCACCTTTGATGGATTCTGATATAAGAATTTAATGTCCTGTTCCTGAGTGGTTATATTGTGGCCGGCCTAATCATAGCTGAACCAAAGATTTCAATCTTACATTATTTCCCTGAAGAACCTTGAGCCTTTGATGGCTTCTGATTACTATTTAATGCATTGATCCTGAATGCACCTCTCAGTAGAAACTTGACAGATGGAAAAGCAGGTTGTGATCATCGGAGCAGGAGCAAGTGGCCTTGTTGCCTGTAAGTACGCTCTCAGCATCGGACTCAACCCGATTGTGTTTGAAGCTGAAGATGGAATTGGAGGAGTTTGGTCCCATACTTTAGAGTCCACCAGACTCCAAAACACCAAAAATATTTTCCAGTTTTCTGATTTTCCATGGCCTCCCTCTATAACAGACACATATCCTACTCACACTCAAGTGATGGAGTATTTTGAATCTTATGCACAGCATTTCAACCTCTTTCCTTGCATCAAGTTCAATTCCAAGGTCATCGGTGTAGACTATGTTGGGGTGTCCGATGAGGAGATGGAGTCATGGGCTCTTTGGGGCGGGACAGGCAAGCCCTTCGGCGCCCAAGCGAAATGGCATGTCAAAGTCCAAGACACAAAAAATTGCAGCATACAAGTAAGTTCATCTTTTCAAGAAGTCAATTAATGATGTTATGGACTATGGTTGTGGCTATTTTTTCATCACTAACTATTGAATTGTGTTGGTCAGGTGTATCATGCTGAATTTGTTGTTCTTTGCGTTGGACAATTCAGTGGCCTTCCAAACATCCCAGGGTTCCCTCCAAATCAAGGGCCTGAAGTGTTCAAGGGAAAGGTGATGCATTCAGAGGACTTCTCAGCTTTAGACAGTTTGACTGCAGCAGAGTTGATCAAAACAAAGAGAGTTACAATAATTGGTTCTCATAAAACTGCAGTTGACATAGCAGCAGAATGTGCCAGCGCAAATGGTAAGAACACTTTCTGTTAAGGAAAATGTTCCTACTTGAACTCTTTTGTCAGGATTCTGAAAAGACTTGGAGGGTCTCGAGCAATTCCTTTAAGAAGCAGTATAATAATCTATGCTGTATTCAAAATAGTCTCTTGTTTTCGTTAAATCTGTGGATGGAATGCTTGATTAATTCTGCTTCTGTTGTCATTTTAAGTTTATTCTGCCTTTCTATAATCTATCATTCAGGTGTCAAGTACCCTTGCACAATGATTAAAAGGAATGCTCACTGGTTTTTGCCTAGTGACAATTTGAGTGGACTTGTACTTGGTTTCTTGTACTTCAATCGATTCTCAGAATTCATGGTTCATAAGCCTGGTGAAACATTTCTATTAGGTTTTGTGGCCACCATGCTTTCACCCTTGGTAACTTCTACTTTTCTCTCTCAATTGCTTTTTATTCATGATTTTTATATATTTGTGAAATGCTCTGAATTATGATGCCAATATTTTGCTTTTTAACTTTTAAGAAATGGGGAGTTTCAAAACTCATTGAGACCTACCTTCGATGGAATCTTCCACTGAAGAAGTATGGAATGGTACCAAAATTCAGCTTTCTCGAAGATTTTTCTTCCTGTCAGATTGCAATGCTGCCTGACAAATTCTATGACAGAGTTGAAGAAGGAAGCATAATTATCAAGAATTCCCACAACTTAAGCTTCTGCGAAGAAGGTCTAATCATAGATGGAGAAAATCGGCCAATAGAAACAGATGTTGTGATTTTTGCTACAGGATTCAAGGGTGATGAAAAACTGAGAAACATATTCGAGTCTCCTGTTTTCAAAAACAACATAATGGGATCACCGACAGCTACAGTTTCCCTCTACAGGTCTTTTGTTAACTTCTTATTTCTTGCCATCTATCTTTCTATACGTTCTTTAAGTTTCTCTATGAGCACACCCAGCTTGATATTTCATGGTTAGTGCTAAAAAAGAGTCTCTTTTGCATTTCCTTCAGACAAATAATTCATCCTCGAATTCCTCGATTGGCTATAATAGGATACAACGAGAATTTCTCAAATCTGGGTCGCTCAGAAATCAAAAGTGTATGGCTATCACATTTGCTTGATGGGAAACTTGAATTGCCAAGTATAAGAGACATGGAAAAGGAAGCAAACATGTGGGCAGATCACATCAAACAAGTTACAGGCCGCTACTTCAGGAGAGCTTGTATTAGCAACTCAAGCATATGGTACAGTGATCAACTTTGCAAGGACATGGGATACAATCCCAGAAGAAAGAAGGGACTCCTGGCAGACTTGTTTATCCCATATGCTCCAACAGATTATGCAGATCTCACTAGTATGTGAGGTTGTCCAAAGCTTGTGAAAACTCCATCACAAGTTGAAACATGTAATTTTATATGCTTGCTCATGCAATGATATTCTCTGGGTAGCAAACTAGTAATGGATTTATATTCCCAGTTTATAATCAGTCTTCTGCTTAAGATTTTATCAGGGGTAGTGGACAGGACTGGTATAATTGAAACGCAGATAGAAACGACAAAAGAAAAATGACAAGCAAAAAAACACAGAATTTAAACACAGAATTTTTAAAAGAAGTTGGCATATAAAAACCTAAACAAGCTTCAATATGTAAATAATAATAATAATAATAAAAGTCCTAAACAAACAGTAAAATTACTAAACATGTTATTTATTATTTCCTAAAATAAATATCAAACTAAAATAAGAAAATAAATAAATAAATAAATTTTCATTAAAAACCTAGGGCAAAACAACAATTTCTTCCAAATTCCAATACCTTTGTGATGGCATATAGCAGTAAAATTATTATTTCAGTGTAAATATGCATGTTTCGATGTCACGAGGCTCCCTTCTAAGGTCATGATGTTATGTTAGCACTTGTTGTAATAATTATTTTTAACAAAATATATATATATATATATATATATATATATATATATATATATATTAAAAAGATTATTTTAATATCAGCACTTCAAAATCATATGGAAATATTAAAAAAATAATTTAAATAAAATAATATTTAATTTAACAATATTTTTAAAATACAAAAATAAACCAGCACCACTTTTCCAGTAAAAGTTTTTTTTTTCTTTTTCTCTAGGCTAAAAATAACTTGGAATGACCAAGATAAATGAGAGGACAGCAACTATTGTGAGGTGATAGGAGTATAGGACTGGGCTGCTCACCATCAAAAGATTCAAAACCAAAAAAAAATTATGAACTTTTTAAAGACAAGGCCACAAAACAATAAAGATAGATAAACTGAAAAAACAAGACAAAACTGGATTAACTGCCTCATACCATATATTATGAGACTTCCTGCATAGCAAACCACCATGGCTACCATCATCAAACCTTTTTTTCAAAATTTTCCTTTGCAAAAACAGACGCTACCCTTTAATTCTCAATGGATTTCTTGCAAACCAATCTCGGATTCAGTGACTACTTTGCCAGCTTCACACTTCAGACAACAGGGACAATTTGCTGCTTCTGTTGCTTTCAATCCCTCTGGAAATTTCGACCTTCCTATATATGATGGAGAAGAGGGTAATAATCTCATTTTAATACTCGTCTTGAGCCATTTTCGGCTATAGTTATGCGTCCTTCAAATAAAACACAACTATAGAATTGGTGTCTTGTAGGAAAAATATAAGGCTATTTTCTTAATTTAGCTGTTTTCCTTTGGAAGTTTTGGGAATTGTTCTAGTTTAGGCCTTCTAGCTTCTAGGCGTTCATTTTGATGTGAAGCAGATAAGACCTGCATTGTTGGAGATATTAATGTCTTAGGTATCAAGGACCCAGCACCAAGTTTCACTTTGTCCTGTTATCTTCAGCTAAACTTCATTAAATTGCCGAAATGGGCAGCCAGTAAGGTCCATGATTGGTGATTAGCTCAAGATCGTAGAGTTTGAACAATGTTGTGGTCGTAATATTCCATCAGTTATTGAACTCTTCAGTTTGCATTAGCTGTGGTCTTGTAAATTGTGTTTAAGTTTTTTTTGGTAATCAATTCTGTTTAATTTATCTGGTTGACAGACTCAACTGAAGTTAAACCACCAATAATGCCCCCAACGGAAGGCAGATTCGAGATTGTCATCGACAATGATATAATTCGCCGTCTTGACTTATCCCCGTTTCACAATGTCACAGGGATTTTTTCACCCTCACGAGGTAAGCACCATATAATCAAAGCTTGAAATCTTGTATCTGGGACTAGTTATATGCCATGTAGCCTTGATAAGGTTCCTGGGAAACTTTTTGTAGTGGAGCCGAAAGAGTTTCTTGAGCGTACAATTGGATTTACTATTAACTACACGAGAGAAGATCCGATGGATCCTCGAGAACTATCAGAGCTCCCTGATATAAGACTCTGGTTTTTGAGGCTGGATGCTAGCTATCCATGGCTACCTGTCTTGCTGGACTGGCGAGCGGGAGAACTGGCTCGTTATGCAGCAATGTTAGTCCCTCACCAGGTAATAGATAAAGGATGAGACTGCGTATGACTTAAGGAGATAATGGAGCATGATGGGAAGGCCTGACTTCTGAGTTTTCTGTTGGCAGGTGAATATGAAATTGGGACTAGTTTTTAATCCTGAGGCACTGGAATTGTTTGTCATGAAGAAAGTTTTCGTGGTGTACTCCTGGTTGCAGCAGCAGAATGTTCCAAAGCCTAGACTCAAGACTAGTGACATGGCTAGGATGCTTGGATTTGGGATAGGAAATGAGCTTTTTGACTTGATTGATCAGCATTCTCCTGCTTCATAATCATGGAAAAACTTTGCTGACAGGTTCATCCAAGATTTCAGATGGGGATGAAGCTCGCCTTGCGACGACCAATTGGCATCTTAGAACCTGCGATCCACAGCAGGAAATTGCAATCTTGCCGTGAAGCTGCACAGAAAGGGGCCCCTGGAGTCCCGTCGGATCAAAATAATGATGTCAAGTATTATGCAGACTTCTATTTTGCAAGTAAACTTGTAATAGATTTCAGAATCCAGATAAAAAGAGTAAGAGGTGTGTTATGCATTTTGAAAATTTCCCAGAAATTAATCTGAAATGATAATTATGTGCAAGATGTTTGCGGCAATTATAACCTGCTAATGCTGCGAAGCTCTCTCGCCTTGAGAAGTAATTTGGCTTCACTTTTCTTTAAACTATGTCTCCTTCTTGCTCTATAATCTGCATATTTTTCGTAAATGGAAAAGAACTAGCATGAACCTGGATGAGAACGAAAACGCAAATGAAAAATGATTCCAATGTGGCTGAACCCTGGAAAATAAAAAACATAAAATATATATGGTCTCTCAGTTATCAAACTGAGAGACTATAAGCATAAAATAAATAAATAAATAAATAAAAACCTTTGAATAAAAATAATCATCTAACTAGGCTATAAAGGAACTAAATAAAACAAATAATATATAAATTATATATAAAATAAGGAGCTTAAGAAGTGAAACTCCCTCAGAAAATTCAAAATCCAGATAGTTTAGTGAATTTTTTAATCGGGATTTGGGTTACAAAATATTTATGGGATGCATCCTTTGCAAACCAAATGGCCTGGCAAGAATGTAGTTAGGGTCTCTTAGCAAGAGCCCATAAATTGATGATAGAAAGGCCAGACATGGGCTTTTTATTTGAATGTTGAAACCCTTCTCTATCGTTGCATACAAAATCCAGCCCCCATAAAGCCCATAAAGTATTTTATTTTTGAAACAAAACAAGTTATCCCTACTTTTAACTAAAAGCACAACTGCGTAATGTGGGATTTATTAAAATTATAACTTTCTCAGTTATTTTGTTTAAGGTTACACATATCAAATATGCTATTGCTTGCATAATTATATTTTAAAACCATTTTTATATCATTAATTTTATTGAAATTATGTGTCCATATATACTATCATCATATTCAACTCTTTTTCTTAATTTTTTTTAGATGAGAGGAAACTACATCCACAGAAAACGTATTTTGTGGTTCAGATAAGCGAGTAAAACCTTAGTTGTCTCAGACTCTTATAAGGGGTGAACGTTTTTACACAAATTCAAGATATGTTGTGCAGATCGCAAGTTCTTTGTCATCATGTCACGGTCCTTGAGGACAAAAATGAAAATTTTATAATAATATGAGTTTAAAATATTATATAAATAAAATGTATTTGTTTGAAAAAAAAATAAGGATCATCTTATATAGAATAACAAAATGATAAAATTTAAACAAATATTATTTAGAAGATTTAAATATTGATAAAAAGTACATAGTGATTAGTTATTAAACATTGACAAAGGAACATTTTAAAAGACTTTTGAACACTACAAAGTTGAGAAAATACTAAGTGTGTTTTCTCTCGCAATGAAATATTTTATAAATTTAAATGCTTTAAAGAGAAGATTTGAAAATTTAATCTCTTCGCAAATAGAAAGAACTCATTATTATTAAGTCAACATAAAACATCTTAATCAATTTAAGTATAACCGACTCGCTTAAAATGAGTTTGTGAAAAAAATAATTCTAACCTTTGACTGCCAGCTAAAAGTCGCCGCATTGACTTTAAATACAAGGTTAAACTGTCAAGTACGTTAGGTGAAGTGACCTTTATTATTTTTGTGATATAAATTGTTTTTTATATTTAAAATAAATTTTTATATTAATATGTGAAATCATCAATAACAAATATGAGAAATATATTTTCAATAAAAACATCTCAAAACAGAAACAAAAACCGGGTCAAACATTCATTTCTCACCCAAGTATGTATGGGGAATAATTTATGGAGTATTACAACCCAAATTGTATTAAAACAATTCTTTCTTTTAGCATCAAAACATTGAAAACATAAAAAAAACACTAAAAGAACATCAATTTAATCATTATTTTCAAGTAAAAACACACCTAAAAACAGAAGCAGAGTCGATGCAAAACATCTCACATCTCCTTCACAGACTGGATCACGTCTAATCAAATGGTCGGCGAATTTGATGGCAAAATCTTGACGAACCATCCCAGCCCTGCTGAATTGATCACGAGCAGCCACTGCTGGCGGGGCTCATTCCCATGTGGAGATGTTAGCACAAGAACATGTGAGGGTTTTAACAGGTCGGTAGGTATGGAAGACATAAAACTTAACAAGAAAGGGATGTGTATTGACATTTTGAAGATCTAAAAGCCAATTTCTCTCTATCTTTGCGTTGTCAATGCTACAGATTTGTAGACAAGTTCATCAGAAATTCAACGTCTGTGCCTAATGGAATTTTGTTCACTTGTGTCTGAGAAGATGGGTTCCTACTCCTGCGTTGAAGATCATGTTCTTGCTGTAAAGGATGTGGGGACGTTATAGTACACGCATTTTCTCCATGCATGGCGCAGCCATGGGGTTTTCTTCTAATAACGTGTGCAAGAACTAGAGAGTCTAGCTAGACAACTGGTGTTTGAACAAAAATAACACACATGCAAATGCAATTATGAATCACGAGAGAGTGATTTCTTGTATGCGTCAACACGTATTTCCATACATTAAACTCGACCCCGTGAGTTGGAAATAAAATTTATGAACACAATTATATATCGACTCAATTAATTATAATTAAAATCCCTGGAGTAACATACATGCATCTCGAAATACGCAGCCGCCTTGTTTGGTCATTCTATTTTCTCTTGTGTATGAGTAAATTCGGTGAGAAAGTTGGTACATAAGCAATAACTACAAGAGCAGATGATCCTGGCAGAGCAGAGGCTAAATGTTCTCTCTGCTGCCCTGCCATCGTATTCAAGGATGCATGTGCATCAATAAAAGCAGCTGAACCTGACAGAGTTAATAAAAGTTCTGCAGATTTAGAGCTAGTTATAAATTCAGGAGGACTCCTAGTTACTGAAGTCAACTCTATCATGCATACGAGCATTTTCTCTGAATTTGAAAACATTGCAGTGAAGATCCAGGAGAAAATCGTGTAACAAAACCAGAAAATGTATGGCATGTAAGAGAATTCAAACAAGTTTTTTTGTGGAAGACGTGTTCTCTAGGAAAGGGTGTGTTGAATTATTTGCCTCTGACTGCTTACACCGCCATGTTCTTCGCATAGGGACACCTCAAGTTGGAGGGATTTCAAGCAGTTCTTCACCTTAGGGACCCGCTGTATATTAATTCAGATTCACACACGCAAGGATACCAGTCAACAATGTCTGCGAAATTGTGAAATATGAAATACCAGATTTCAACTAATAAAAATCTTATGGCAGTAAATTTGATGGAAATATTAATAAAAATATTAATAAGAAAATCACAAAAAAAATAATCCAAATGAGATATATAATAGGATCGATGCCCTTGATTGTGATCTTTAAAATCACTACCATTATTTTGTCTTTGTTAGACGACTTTCAATAGTTTTCTCTTAAAAAATATCATTACTCAACCAATAAAAATCATCAAGAAACATGTCATGCAAATTCGAATCCGTGAAATAGAACATGAAATTAAATATATGATTCTTGGAATCCAATAAAGATTGTAAAATCCAATTTTTTTCTTTCTTTCAAAATCTTTTTGATGAATGTGATATGCAACGGGGAGGTATAGGGCTCACTTATATATTTTCTAAACGTCAACTCTCCTACCTAAGGGTTGATTATTATTTTTTAATTTCATATTTATATATAATATAGAATTATCAAACTAGTTCTCGATCGCCTCAGTTAAAATTAAGCCTATTATTCCTTAAACTAGCTAGGTTAATGTTCGATAAAAGTCACTCTTTAATTCCATCAACGGTCTACACAAACCTTGAACAAACAATGATCCCCGTTAATTAAATTAGAAGTCCCAAAATTAAACATGTACACTGTTTTACTACCTTCATCAGGCACGAGAGCTATCATTGATAAAGGTGTAGCTGTTGACTTCTCCAATAGTCGCTCTAATCATCCAAAGGATCCCACATATGGCTTATAACATTCGTGGTTAGTAATGTACATGTTTTTAGAGGGAGTTTACTATTGCATTTTAAAAGTGTTTTTTGAAAAAAAAAATATTTTTATTTTTTACTTTAAATTAATTTGTGTTTGTATATAATTTTAATGTGTTGATATCAAAAGTATTTTTTTAAATGAAAAATAACACTTTAATATATTTTTAAATGAAAAATATTTTTAAAAACAATCTCAATCACACTCTCAAACTGATTCTTAGTTAGTTCAAACGATGTATTATATTGCATATATAAAAAAAATGGGATTGAAGGAACTCTACATTTAATAAAAAAAACTTGGCCTCGGGGTTATTCTAGTGATAAATATTTTAGAGCTAAGCATATATTTAAAAAAAATCAAGTTTTGAATCTCATTATAATACTTTTTTAGGATTATGTTTTCTGATGTAAAAATTAGTAATTTAACATGTTATAATTTTTGTGAGCACAGTCACAAAAACTTTTTCCTTTAAAACCTGGGAATTTAATTGAGGTATATGTAAATTAATCACAGTTATAAAAAAAAATCCAATTCAAATAAACAAAAATTCACATTGTGAAGAAGCATTTATTTAGTTAAAACGAGACATAATATCACAAAACATGCATGAACATTAAAATCTAGGACCCTTTTGAGTAAGTGGTCCAGCCTGTTCCAACGAGTCCGAGAAACAAGTGATGACCCCCTTGTCGGCCGATAATGTTTTGATTACTCTTTGGTGTCCTGAATTTATTCCAACTATAAGAAATCATGTCCACTAATTCCATGTAAATAAAACCAACAATCTTGGCTCCAAGCAAGACAAATGAAGCGAAGGCCATTGTTCTTTCTTTCTTTTTGGCTCAACGCAAGGGTGATTATATCTCAGTTTGAATAATATATCCTTGAGAGTGTTGTAAATTAGACCATAGTCCCCTAGCTTCTAAAACTCATACACTAGTCTTTGTGAACATTTTTTTACTTGGGTTTTAATTTGCGAGACTTTTTCTAACAGCCTCCTATTTAGTTTTTTTTCATTTAATATATATATATATATATATATATTAATTGACGAATCCCAAGTTTCCCTCGAAAATATAAACAAAAACCCAAATAAAGAAGATTGATTGAACTGATTCGGATAATATAATTAACAAGTAGTTCTAAAAGAAATATGTTCCCAATGTGACATCACCCCGTTGGAGTCCATATTCTATAATCATTAGAATTTGCTCACACTATGTTACGGAAGAGATATATAATGTTTCCCAATGCTTCGTGTTTGGGTAAATTGGTAAGTACATTCGTGCCATTAAGACAAAGAATAGATAGTTTATGAAGAAATATGCCTTCTTGTTTGTATTATACACTACTTTATGATCATTTTAGTTAATATTGGTGCCCACTAATATATACCAGCTTTCCAATTTACACGATAAAATAGAGCTAGCAGTCAAATAGAGCTAGCTAGCAAGCAATAGATCTTGTCTTCCATGAGCTTAATTAAATGAGCAAAAGCATTAGAAGCCTGAGAATGATTTCCCTATTAACTGGAGTAGGGTTTTTACGAGACAAAAACTAGCAAACTAAGAACAAAATTTGTCTGAGCGTTACTACTTTATTAAGCCTGTTTGGGATCTTGTTATTCTATAGACTTCATGTCTGGCAAGATTACTGTCAAACGAAAACCCTGCAAGTTATTTTTTTTATCACTATTAAAGATTTGTATCGAGTCACTTCATTTTTTTCATTAACAAAAATAAAAATAACTTTGATGAAATGATTTTCAGGTTTACATATATTAAAGCTGCTCATATGATAACATTGATGATGAAATGTTCAATATGAAATAATTATTGTAATAGAAACAGTTTCGAGATCATATGATTGGGTGAGTATGTTTAAGGCTGGATAGGAAAAGTTTATGACTATAATATAAATAATATATTTTTTTTATTTTAAAATAATTAAAAATTAAAAAATATTTAATTTAAAATAAAAAATTAAATTAAATTATTATTTTTTCAAAAATATTTTTAAAACACAATATCAATTACTCTAAATGTTTCTTTCCTTAGAGCTACAAAGACATCATGACATCCCTATTATTTTTCAATCCTCATCATGACATCCCTATTATTTTTCAATCCTCATTTAGATAATTTTTATTATATGTCTTAATTCTTTTTTCTTACAGCACACGAATTTGATTTTTAGAAAAAATAAAGAAAGTAAAATAGAAGAAAATGAAGATGAATGTGCCTCGTATACGCCTACCCTGCCCGATTTTATGATTCGGTGGAGTGGAGGTCCGTCTCAGTTACAGCCCGTGATTGAAATAAATGAAGGTGGACCCATGCTAGCAGTGTGGGAACAGTAGCCCCGAGATGTTTTTTTGTTGCTCAAAGCATCAGCACACCACGTGAACCGCCATTGCCCACGTGGCGAGTTGTCTTGCCACGTTACACATTACGGGGCCCTTGGATGTGGACGCCCACGTGGATTTCCCACCCATTTGAGCATCCACCGGACCTCATTGGCCAAATTGTGATGTGTGACCACACAATTGGTGGTGACTCTCAGCCTAGTCTGTCACCACTCACATTAACTCTTCCTGTTCCCTCTTCAACATATTGGCTGATGTCACGACTGTTTCTCCATTTGTCTTTTACTAGTTTCGTCTTTTGCTTTATTTTCTTGCCTGTAAGAAACTCCATTTGTTGCTTCTCCCATTCCATAAGGATTGCATAAATAAATATATTTATAAAAACCGTAATAAATATATGTAAAATAGCATCCACAACATAAATACTATTTGCAAAAAAAAATAATGTTGAGGTTTTTTATTAATGTTTTCTTAAAACTAAATTCATTTTCATTTCCCATTTCTTCTCACATATTAATTAAAATGAGTACTTTCATTAATGAATTTAAAAATGAAAACTCTCTTCACCATTGCTTTTCTTATTTTATTTTCTTTTAAGCATATGGTGGTGTTTTATGTAACTCAATATTAAGATATTTTTATTTTTCTATATTTGGTTTTATTGAAATGATGTATTTATACATATTATCATTTTATTTATTTACTTTTAATTTATTAAAATTACCAATCACTCTCATAGAAAACATGAAAATATATATCATGTAATTTTAACAGGTCATAAACTATTTAATATAAATAAAATATGTATTAAAATATTTTCAGTAAATTATAATACCTATTTAGTGTCTAAAATCATTACCGTTCATTTTCAGTCAAATAAATTATTTTTATTCTTTTTATGAAAATCTAATAATGAATGAATAACCATATATATAATCTTTAACGAGTATTCTAAGAATACTTATTAGTTTTTGTCTATAATTAATACCAATTATCAGATTAGTTTCTAGATTTGTGTAACTAAAAAAAAATATAAGCTCTTATTTACAATAAAATAATAAAGATAAAATTTGATTGAATAGTAAAATTAAAAATAATAATAAATTTTACAAAAGATAAAAAAATCAAAATCAAAATAATGAGGATCAAAATTAACATAGAATTTTTTCTTATTTATTATTTTTATCTAGCTCAACAAATTTGCTCTTAATGTTGTAGAAACAAACATAATATAGGGCCTATTTGTGAGGGCGATTGCGGTAGCTTTTCAAAGTGTTTTTCATGTCGAGATATATCAAAATAATATTTTTATTTTTTAAAAATTATTTTTGACACCAGAACATCAAAATTATCTAAAAATATCAATACTTATTCATTTAAAATTAAAAAAAAATTGAATTTATGGGGCATTGTGGCCAAACCGCCGTGCCAAACATGTGATTGTGGTTAAGAAACGTGTGATTGTGGTTAATTCTTGTAAAATAAATCTTTAATGATTTCAAACTTATATTATATTTTCTATCTTTTATAAAAAAAAAACTTAAATTTTTAACAACCTTTAGGCGATCTAATCTCCACAAATGCATGTGAGCAACTAAATTAGACACTGACAAGTATATCCATGCACTGACAAATTTTAAGGTGAGATTAGTTAACACTCATTCAACTGACAAGAAAGGACAAAATCCTAAATAGATTCCTTCGATCGTTCTTTGTGGACTAGATTGATCTGCCAGTAAATGCAGATATGGAAGAATAATTTGCAACCTTAAATAAAGTCATATCATATGATTACCACGGAAAAAAACCCAAAAAGTCTAATGTGGTTAAGAAGGTCCAGCAAAGAACAACAAAAAAAACTAGAAAACTCAAGCACACATTAATCTAGATGGCCTATTTCTTGGACTAAGAGATTCACTTCTTCTTCTTCTTCTATGCTTTTAGATTTTGATCTTATAATTATAAATATAATAATTATTAAAAATTTACATAATTATTAAATTAAAAATTTATAAAATTAGTTAAAAAACAAAAGATGACTCATCTCTTTCAAATCAGCCATGTTATTTACGATTGGCATCCTGTCATTCAAAGCCAGCATGCGTGCGTTAAAACATAATTAGCAATCTGGTATCGATCAATCACTCAAAAAGTGAGCTCCATTTGGCTATAGCCATATGATTTGATCAATCATCTTTGTGGGTATAGATTAGGGTTTAGTGGGTAAGAGCTAGCTAGAAGAGATATGCATGCAAATGATGGTGATAGCAGTCTTATCCGGGTTAACGAGACCTGAAACGCAACGGGACAAAAAAGACTCATGTAATGGAGTGGAAGAACAAGTTGTGCTCAATGAAACAAAATTTCTACAGTGATGGAGTGGGGCAGGTCCCGAAATGCTCAGAAAAAGAAGTCTGGGCTGTGCCATTTCTTACCTCCTTTGAACGAACTAGTTTCTAAAATTTACTTTTCTTTCGAGCACTTGTCTGCAATATCACAATCTTTTAGATGCAACACCATCAAGCACACGTGGCTTACAAAAATACTGTGAAATCTGATGAAGAGAATGACTGCTCGTGTCTCTTTGCATTGATTTACATTACTCCACTCGTCATATTTATCTAACAATTAAGAAAAAAACAGATAATAACTACATTTAACTATACAAGAAATATGAGATGCTAAACAACTCCAAACACTTTCAATTAATGGAAAGAAAAGGGGGGAAAAAGAGAGGCTGAGAGTGACAAAAGGGGAAAATGGAAGCCATCTTTTGAAAATACAAATCTAACCCTTTTGAACCCCATCTACTCGTAGGTAAGCACCTCGTCAAGCCTTCACTTTTTCGTTGTTGAATTAAGATAGCAGGTTGCCTTAATGAATCCATGATTAGTCATTTCCTTTGATAAATAGCTGCACTTTACATTAGAAAAACTATGATTGCGTTCACGACTTCAGTAATATGATGATTTTTAAATATTTTATTTTAGAAAAAGTACAATTCAACTGAGGAAAAACAAAAGAGAGTGGGAGAAAAAAATCCCCTTAATTTTTAAGTTCCTGTTGGAGAGCTTGCTTGTGGACCCAAAAGCTTTGTCTCTATATATACACCTAACATGTTGCCCTCTTCCTATACCATCTCATCACAATATCTACGGAACACTCAAAAGTTCTACAAGAATCACAAGCAAACATTAAGAAAAAACCCAAATTAGTTCTGTCTCTTCTTCTATTCCTGACTGAAAAGTACCAAATTTGATCATATCCTTCCCCTTCTCTCACTCTAATCTCTTATTTTACAATCTTTTCTCCAAATGAGGCCTTCTTTAGTGGTTTCTCTTCTGGTTTTGTCATTTCTCCTTCAACAGGCTCAAGGTATATATATATATGAGCTAAAAATATCGGTCATTTCAGGTTGGCGAAGAGTCTTAGGTTTACGTTTTATATCATTAGGTTTTAACATCTGTTGTTATTGTTTTTTCTGCAGGGATTCGTTTAGAAAAAGGATTCAAGCAAGTTGGAGCTGATCAAAAGGTCCAGGTGGGTTACATGTTCATCATCTTGATCATCCAACGTGATGCATTCAAACGAATATTTTTACTTATTTTATAATTTACCTTCATTTCTGATGGAAAGTAATTAATGTGCAGGCGGAGGAGAGTACTCCCTTGAAAGAAAAGAGCAACGATGGTGGTGTACTGGGAGAAGCCGTTCTCTTCAAAGAAGGGCAATGTACAGGTACCACGGAGAAAAGGGTTTCTAAATCAGTTTCCAAGAAATCTTCACATCACTGGTTACCAAGCATTCATGAAGATTACTATGGTCCTCGGAATCACAAACCTAAACACCATTAATTTCTCTTCTCTCAACAAGTCCATGGCAATTAGTACTGCTAATAATGCCTTTTTTTTTTTTGGCTGAAATTCTGACATGAGACCTAGCTTCTGGGTTTTAGAAGATTTAAACCCTTGATCGTGTACTACCAGTATTCTCTAAAGCAAATTTGTCCCCGAGAAACATGTTTTCAAACTGTCATTCTTCAATCTTATCATCAATTCAATTAATCAACTTCTATCCTTAAATGGGGTTCTTGTCTGAATGTTTTGAGTAGGAATTAACTTCATGAATAACGAGAAATGGATCAAACTGTTGATCCCATCCAATCATAAATATATCGTAAATCATTCTTCATTCTATTTTTGCAGGAATGAATAGGAAACTTATTGCTGTGACAACCTCTACTTCTAGCAGTCCTACTATCACCACCTCTAAGGTTGGTTATTGCGTACAAACTCTATAGTTTGCAACAATAATAAGTAATTAAATCTGCTTAGATAAATAGGGAATGGATTTTAAGATCTCCAGCTTATCTTCTTAGTTTCTTTATATGATTGTACAGAATGAGAAGAATGGAGAAAATAAAGCTGGCCCCATATCCAAGGGGAGATCAACTATAGTAGGAGAACATGAAAAATTATCTGTTAATTCTTCGCCGAAATCTGAGCATCAAGTACTTACCAAGGATCACTACGAGGAAACTATGGACTTAACCGAAATGGACTATTCTCCAGCAAAGCGAAAGCCTCCGATTCACAACTAAGTGTAGGTGCGCGCGGGCGAGTACTGAAGAGATAAAGGCTTGTTGATTAGGATTATAATAAAGTGGATACAAGTTAAACAGCATTACATGAATGCTGCAGGTTTTTAGGGTTAGATAGGAATGATTTTGTACATAAGATATCCTATTTTATTAATATTATAGATTTTTTTATACTGTGATGTTGATGATTATTGAATCATCATGAGCATATTGTGGAAGCTGACTAGGCTTTGTAACCCTTTAAGTTACATGAAAGGATAAACTAATATCATCCTATCGTTTCATTGATAGAATGTTAAATATTAGTCGCGTTGTTACTTCTACCTACTCTTGGAACATCTTTCGATGTAAGCATTCTAGACTCATTTCTCGTTAGAACTTATATTCATTAAAAAAAACAAAACAAATGCATCTACCATGAGGACGAAGCCCTACTGTAGTGCAATCTCTACCCAATCATTGTATTGCAATACTGGTTCCGATTGATGCATCTTACCTGGTTAGATGGTTTAAGGAATGTGTTGATAGCCGGTTCAAAAAGTGTAATTCCCGGCCACCTGTTATAACTAAAAAAAAGAAAAATACCAAGTGTTTTGGCAACCAAAGAGGGTTTCAAAAACGAAAAAGAGCAAAATATTTGGAGTAACTAGTACTTAACACCTTTAAAAATCTTTGCTTTTTTATGTATCTTCGTTGTTGAATGAGTTTTTTTTTCTTGGTTTTTACTCTATGATTTCATGAATCTTTATTTTTATTATTGTGTAAATAAAAAAAGAAGCTTTTAAACTCAGTAAAACTCATCACGTGGATCATCAATTTGACAAGTTCAACCATAAAACATGAATATATCGTTCAACTATAAAACATGAATATATTTAATATGTCGTCTTCTTAATATTAAAAAAATAGCATTTTGAATTTTTTATTTCCATCAAACCATGTATTTTACGAGTTTTTCGGACTTCCCTTGAACATTTCATATAAAATGGATCATGTTGAAGCAAATCCCACACAATTTAATATTAAATCTAGATTAAACAAGAAGTAAAGTTGAGAAATCTATTTTGAATTGCGTTTAATAACAATGTGATGCATGAGGTGAAGGTGTGAACCAGTATATAACTACGTAATTCAGCCAAGAAAATGGCACTCAAAAAGATCAGAATATTGTATATATTGGAAGCATGTGCTAGGTATGATCTTATTGGAGGATAACTCCAATTTAGGGACCATAAGTCATTAAAGCAAAAATGGGTATAAGAAACTAGAAAGGCCTGCGTATTTAATGAAGGAGGTGTGAGTGTGAATAAACTACAGTGGTCAATGTCGTTTGTTGCTCAATGAAGTAGGTGAGCTGCATTACGTGCCGAAGACCTCTGTGAGTGTTTCCTTTCATAGGCAAATGGGGTTTTGGGCTGGGTCCACCATGTTTCACCTATTGAATGCCCTGTACGACTTGTCACTCTTGCAAGTGGGCTCACATGCTGCCTGTTGGGTCGTGTTTGATTGTGGCCCAACAGAGCGGAGATTGCGGGGAACCATGAGTCTTATTCGATCCTACACGGTATTCTCACACAAGTTTATATTGTTAATATTTTAAATTGAATATATATTTTAAATTTTAGACATATATATATATATATATAATTTTAAAAAAATGAATTATTCATGATTTAATAAATTGAATTATATTTTAAATTTTAAAATGTATGTATGTATGTATGTACTATTAAATTTTTCAAGGATCTTAAATTAATTAAATTAAGCTATCTGTTAGGCCTTTTATATTATTATGAGGATGAATATTGTATTAGAAAAATCTCGCATAGCATTCGTGCCTCGTAATATTTTGATGATGAGGTGTATTTTTTTCCCGAAAGGTTTTCTATCTAAACGACATCGTGGCTGGGAATTACCTCACTTTCGGCACGTCGTGTACACACAAATATATATATATATATATATATATATATATATATATATATATAGAGAGAGAGAGAGAGAGAGAGAGAGAGAGAGATGTCACACAAACAAATTTAATATAAAAAAATATTTGTAAATCATTTTGCATTCGTTACATTCAGTACACGTAAAAGAAAGATGGAGCTCAAATTTGAGTACAAATGGGCTACCAGTTGTGCAACACTGCGTTTTGAAGAATGGCTATTAAAGATGAGAAGGCCTGGTTAACAGTAATGGGTCGGCTCATCGGGGGAGACCAATATCGCCTTTGTAATTTATATAGTTATTTGCATAATTCAATGTATTTTTTAATGAATTCAGTAAGAAAAAACAGTTATTAATAAAAAAAATCCAATTGGAATGTATCATATAATTTGATTTTTTAATTTATATATTTTTGTATTTAATACTTTTTAATGCCATTAATTTTATAAGTAATACAAGGTACGTAAAATGCTTGTTTCCTCTATTCTCACTCTAAAGTTAATATTACTGCAAGATAACAAAACCACCATAATTTTCTTATGTGTAAGGGTTGGAGACATAACTAATTTAATATATATTATTTTGTTTGGTCAAAATTGTTAATAATTAAGTATAAAACACGATTAAATCTATCTTAATTAGCATGTGAATTGTTGTTCTTCTTCTTCTTCTTATTATTATTAATTGTAATACAAGGAATGAAACATGGCTATATAAGTACGCTAGATTATCTTCGAATGCGAAAGTTTCACACACTAACAAGTATATTGCATGCACTGACAATCTTTACCTTCTATTTATTCATTTTAGTTCTAATTATTCTAAAACTTTTCAATTTAGTCTTCAAATTTGTTGACTGAACAACCTTAGAAGAGAAAGGGAAAAAAAAGAAGAGGACAAATATTACACTGCACGCGTTTTGACCTTCTAAACACCTTACATGCACCTGCTTTGCCCACAACCATTCATGGAAGAAAGGAAGGAACCATTGTAGAAGAAAACAATTTATTTCACCGGAATAACCAATAGGATAGGAGTTTTAAGAATTCAAATAGAAAGTACGACAGGGTATTATATAGCTATGTCAAGGGTAGAACCGCTTGATTCTTATAGAGATGACCATTTCAGCTGGATTAAAAGGTTTTTTAAAATGCATCTCATAGTTTTTCATCAGTAGTACATGGAAATAAAGGGTAAGATTTAGTATAAAGGGTTCTTGATTGGTTCGACAGGGATGAATTCACACAGCCAGATGGACCAATTCTTACATCAACAATTAAACAAGACACAGTGCATAGATAAAGCAAGTGGAACTGACAGGGAATTCAATATATATGTTTGCTTGATCAAGTTACAACCTTACAGAAGCAGATCATGCCACCCGGGAAAATCTAGAAGAAATTAGAAAAAAAATCCAGAATTTCAACTTGGATTCTTGAGGACGAGAACGTTAAAGGGGGGAGTAATTGTTACGTACGTAATCAAGAACTTACAATCTCAAGTACTGCAGAAACAAATTAAACAAATAGCTGGAGTCATTGCAGCAGTACGTAGTCCACAAGCATTTAGCTGATAAATAAGAATTAACATATGGTGCTCTTAATCAGATATTAGCTAATTATTCGTGTTCTTGGTCCTGTCAAATGCCCAACTCTAATTATTTTCTAGGCTATGTTTGACAGTACTTATAATATATGCATACATGGGACTTGATCATACGACGTTGTTTGATGATGACAATACTATTAATTACAAATCCAGCAGCATTTTCGAGCATCTCTCTGTATATATATTTATTCTGTTTCTCGATCCCAGCATCGCTAATTTGTGACTTAAACCTTGTTTCTTTGTCGAGAACTGTATATCTTTTGACAGATAATACTCATCGACAGATCCCAGGTATTGCTGGATATTGTGCTCTTTTGTTCTTCAAGACTCAAAAGGAGATGATCTTGAACTACAATAAATATTAGTTCTAAATACATATATATTTCCCAAGCAACATCACCACCTTGCAATGTCATGGCGCAGGAATAAACTTAATATATAATTTGAATGCTAGCTAGCTAGGTGGATATTCCTTGTCATTAATCAAGAATAATGTGGCTATAGCTAAGTGCATAGTTTATTACAATTATAGAGCTTCGCTAAAAGTGATACCCTCTTTTCTGCTTTGAGTATTCTATTATTAGCTATAGCTTAAACTCTTCTCGATGACTACTTCCATTTAGCATAACTAGAGAGGGAAACTGTCTAGCAAGCATGTTGTAAACCCAAGAAAAAATACCAGTAGTGCTGTCTTTAATTTGTGTCAAACTAGCAGGCTCGGAACATGTTTGACTGATTGTCGATTCTTATCAAATTCAATTTCTTCTAGCAAATTTCATTCATCAGTTTCCCTCCAAGTCCTATTTAAATTTACTTGCTGAGAAATACTGATCATATATATATATCACCCTAAAACAAATTTCTTGTCTGAAACATTATTGAATAACATGTTTTCTTCTACAAGTGGAAATCGATCCATGAATAATGAAATGAACATTAATTACATCACTAAGTAAACAATTTCTATGTAGTTTCCTCTAAAACAGAACACAGAGAATAATTAAGGTTGATTTCATACTGAGAATATTAATTGACCCCATAAGCTTCAAAACCCCAGAACCTACTCATAACTAAAGAATCTCATTAACGTACATATTTTCTTACTATATTAATTTATTAGGGTGCCCTAATGAATCAATGACTAGTCATTTCCTTTGACAAACTTTTGCACTTTAGACTAGAAAGACAAAGGAAAAACAAGAGAGACAGTGGAAGAAAAATCCCCATTTTATTAAAGTTCATGTTGGAGAACTGCCTGCTTTGTGGCCCCAAAAACCGTGTATATAATTAACCCGTTATGCCGGCCCCTCCTGCTATATCGTGCTTATAATCCCTTCATGCACAATCTCTACAGAATTATAAGTTTCAAAAGAGAAACCTAGAAATCAAACCCACATCAATTCTGCATCTTCAGATCGAAATACCAAAACTGTTCATCCTTTCCCTTCTCTCAACCTCTCTAATCTCTTGTTCTCAATCATGAGGGCTTCTATAGTAGGGTCTCTTCTGTTTATGCTTTTTCTCCTTCAAGAGGCTCAAGGTATATATGCGGATCGACGATATGATCAATCATGTTAAGTTGCCCTAAGAGACCATGTTTTTTCTTTGTATGGTTTAAATTAACACGAGTTGCTATTTTGTGTAGGGATTCGATTGGAAAAGGGGCTCATGCATATGCGAGTTGGAGCTCAAAAGGTTCAGGTTAGTATTCAGTTCTTAATTTACACACTGTCTGATGCGTTAAAATTAAGGAAAATATTTATGGCACTTCATATTAACTTCAGTTGATCTGATGCGAGTTCTTGCGATGTGCAGGCTGATCTTGGAGAGGAAGAAATTCCTTGCAAAGAAGGGCATTGTAGAGGTACCATGGAGAAAAGAGTTTCGAGATCAGTACTGTCCAAGAAATCTTCACGTCAATGGTCGCCAAGAATTCATGAAGATTACTGCGGACCTAGGCATCACAAACCGAGACACCATTAGTTTCTCTCTGATTTATCGAGCAACAATGACTCACTTTTACTCCATGTCCTTGGAAAGTACTTTTTGAAGTCTGAAAAGTATGAGAGCTGATGGGTTTAAGAGATTTAAATCCATGATCGATGATCATATGTACTATATCTAAAGCACTCTTGTTCCAGGATGCTTGTTAAAACAAGGCCTCAAAGCCAGAAGAAAGAAAGATATCTAGGTCAAAATCATTATTTATCAAGGTCCTCATGAAGCCATATTTGAGATCATCATTTTTGCTGAAACATCAAAAGAAGTATGGGAGGATATCCAAAAAAAAAAGTGTTAGCAAAATCAGAAAATTCATCTCCAAATTTTGTGAGGGGAATCTGAATCATTGGAAATTCTTCCTTTGACAAATATATTGTCTCCATGTCATTTACACTTATAGATATCTTAGTACGTAGAAGTTTAAAATACTTCTATAAATAAAAATATATAAAATATAAATATATCACCATATATATTCTCACTCAGCCAATCCTGTTAAGATTAATAATTTAAAAACAATACAAGGACATGGTAGGATACGGTAAGATACTCTCTTATTTTGAAGGATCAACCATGGATGTATGTTCCATAATGTGACCAAGATCTCTGCCTGTTCATCTTCTCGGATGCAAAATTGATTTTATAGTATGGTATGGTTGTATATTAAACTGTTTTTTTATTTTAAATATATTAAACTAAATTATTTCTTAATATTTTTACATCAACGATAAAAAATAATTAAAATATTATTTTATAATTAAAACAAATAATAACAAAATTACAGTCCAAACATACCGATAAGGGTATCCTTCCATGTAGGCTCACAAGCCCGAGAGAGCCGATCGAGAACGTGGGGAACCATGAAATTGACAATAAAATAAGGTAATGATTTTTCACGACATTCATAATATTTCTAAGGCTTAGAATTTGCCCAGCTCATGTCTAACCTACCATTTTGCTGTCTAATATTATTATTATTATTATTATTAATGAATTAAACGAAAGAGTAGAAATTATTGTTTCACCTACTTATAAAATATTATTTCTTTAAACAGTGTTTTGTTTTCTTTATTTTTTTATTTTAATATTAATTTGTTTTATTACCTTATAACATTAGATTTATTATAAATTTAATAATTTAGATTTGTTTTTTATAAAGTTATTCTAGTGTTATGGATTGAGTTATAAATTCTACGAATTAACTTGATTGGCTTGAATTTTATTTTTCATCATATAAGTTAATTGAAAATTAAATTTTGTAATTTATTTTAGTTTACTTTCTTTAAATTTATTTTAGTCTCATAATCCAAATCAAAAGTTAAACGGTTTTAATCATGTTGGCTTAAGTCTTTTTTTATATTTTTTTCTTATTTATTTATTTAATTTTTTTAGGTTGATTGGAAATTTTGCATTTTTTCACTTTGTATACAAATAGTAGCATAAATCAACCAGCAAAACACTACATTGCTTAACATGAAAACGACATCGTGGTGATTTTAGGTTATCTTATTTGTTGATCCAAGTAAAGTATTAATTTCGAAGATCACGTCTCAATCCACCAATATATGTATTATTACAAATATTAAAACTAAATGTTTTTCTTATAATATGATGCTCTCGCGTTGAATAATTTTTGGATTTGACTTGATAGTTTATTTTGGCTGCCTAAATATTGTTTTTTAGAATTAAGGCAATTTTAACACTAATATTATCAAATAATATTATTTAGTTCAATTAAACACAATATCCAACAATAATATCAAAGTGCTTAAAATAAATAGGTAAGGGAGAGAATGTGGTTCAACAAGTATTTAACAAATGCATAAGTGGTTGACCAATTCATTTGGTCAAGATTAATGATCAATCAATTCATGTAAAATTCTAGATTTATCAGTTTTGACCTAGATGAATTCTGAAAACTATTTATGCCTTTTTTTTATCAATTCTTTTAAATATATGCATAATAAAGTGTGTGCATTTATTTTAATTTATGTTATCAAGTCTTTAATATGTGTCCTTATTGATTTTTTCATGAAATGTCCAATGCTTGTTGATATAATATTTGTATAAACTTGTTTAAACCTTAAACTCAACTAAGCATATCATTAGTTCAATTTTCATACTATTTTTATCATCAAAGATATATGCGTGTGTGTGTGACTTAAAGTTATACAAATATAAAGTCATCGCAATCTCAAGGAAAGTTTAAACGCTCAATTGGACAAAATAAAATAATATTATATTGATACAATACAATTAAAAGTTAAAAGAGTTAGAAAACCTATTTATCCCCTCTTACCATTTTTCTTATCATTTCCTTGAAATTTGTGATACTATATATAAAAAAATTGTCTTATCATTTTGTTTTTATTTAAAATTTGGTCTTCGTTATTTTTTTATTTGTTTATTTTCTTTAGGACTTTATATAGAACCGAATTGTTTTTTTTTTAATTTCATTTTTCGATATTGAATGGTTAGGAATGTGGCTTTTATTTCTTTTTTATGAGGTGATTCTAATATGAGGTCTTTAGTTACGAGTTTGAAACGTTAACCTAAAATGACATTGATATTTTCATAGATTTGTTTACACTAATTTTCATTCCCAATTTTATCTTTCAATATTGAGTTGTTTAAAATTTATCTTCGTTATTTTTTTTTATTTTCTTTTCTAAAGGGTTATCATATTCTGATGATATAAATTTTTGGTTTGACAGGTTAACTCTAATGACTTAGGTATTTTTTAGTTGTTTTTTATATTAAATATTTTTTTCATCTCATCATTGAACATTGCGTCATTTTGAAAATTAAGCTTTATGATTACTTTTTTTCCTTTTATAGGTTTTTTGTATGTCTATTCTAACTCACTAGATTTGATAGTTTTTAATTTATTGTTTTTTATCCTTTTCATTATTTTTTTATTTTGTCTCAGGCTTTGTGTTTTTTCATGCATGGTACTTTTAGACTAATAACCTGAGTTACGAGCAAAGTTGTCAATACCATTCCGGTCGTCGTTCCGGTTTTTTGAGTGAAATGGAACGTTCCAGTTTCGGAGCGTTCCGGCATTTCGTTTCGGTGTCGTACTATTCATATAAATTAATTATATATATATATACATGAAAAATAAAATATTAATTTAACAAATATAATTAAAATTCAAGATAAATTAACTTTAAATTATACAATACAAACACAAAGTCAAACAAACATAATCTCAAAATTAGAAACATCTCTAAAATTCCAACAATAATTTTTTTTTAAATAAAACATAAAGAATGAATTTAATTATAATTAAAAGATCCAAAATATTTGAAATTTGAAATTTAAGCTACTTATTGTATGTTTTTCAAGTAATTCTATGTTTTTTTCATGGTTGTTGTATTTGAAATTAATTAATGTTACTTATTGTTTTTTAATGTTAGAAAAACTTAAAAAAACAAAATGAACACATTAAGAAATAATCAATAAGTTCAAACATAATTAATTAAAATACATTCCATTACAAATAATTCAATCAAATTAATTACAAATTAATACCCCTATTTTTTATGTTAACTATTATTATAGTAATTAATAATTAATTAATATAATAATGAATTATTATTATTATTATATAATTAGTATAAAAACCAATAATTACTATAAAAACTACCCCACCCGTTTGTCCCCTTCATTTGAATAAATAAAACCCTACCCAACCCTACCCGTTTGTCCCCTTGATTTAAAATGCTCTATAGAATATAGATACTTAAATGTTTTTTTTTCACAAAAAAATAGCATGGATTTGCGACGTAGCATATAACCATATATAATTGATCCTAAATCAAAATTAAAAAGAAAAAAGTGATTTCATTGTATCTTTTTTACTTTAGCTCTATACTCATTAGCCCGTGGATTAAAATAATAAAATTATGATTTTAAACTTTATAAACAAAATACATTTGGATGTTGCAATAAGGTATAATTGTGTTTTATTTTTATTTTTACATAATAAAACAACTAATATAATTCTTAAGGCAAAAAAATAATGTAATGATAGTCAAAAGCTTTTTTCTTACTTTTTTTATTTTATTTTAAAATCATATTAAAATGATTACATTACTTTTAAATTAAGATTATATTCAACTTCATTTATTTATTTTTTGTTATTATTGAGTCTAATCATGAGATGTTTAATGTTTTAACATATGTAAACTATTATTTAATGTTAAGAGGTGAAATACATGTGTAAATTATGTGGACACATGTAAAAATGCCCACACTATTTAGGTGATATATATATATATATATATATATATATATATATATATATATATATATATACAATGTTGTTTGATTGCCAAACTCAAGAATGATGGTATTTAAATTATTACCCCCATCTCATCCTTGATTTCAATGCCTTCATCTATATATTTTCAAAGTAGCCATTCAATTTTTTTTTCTCTTAGATTCAATCCATATTCTTTTTATTACTATTTGTTTTATTTTAAATAATTCATACAAATAAATTTTTCTTTCCATTTAATCCTTTTTTTGTGTTTTCCCCTTCAAATTTGTTCCTTATTATTTTGATAGATTTTTTTTAATCATTCTCTTATTTGAATTATCTTTCTAATTACATCCATCAATATTTTGTATAATTCTTTTTAATTTAAATATTTCTTCAACTACTTCCCTCAATATGTTGTTTTATTTTATTTTATGTTAGATTTGGTCCTTTTTTATTTCTATTTGTTTTGTTTTTATTATTTTATTGATCAAGATTTTGTTGATCTAGAATTTGACTTAATAGTTTTTTTTTACTTTTGTCTTTTATATGATGGGTTTGAAAGATTGATATGGGTTGAATTAGGTCTTTTTCAGGTTTTTTTTTTTTTTACAATTTCATTATTTTATGAGATTATTCTCATCTCATATAACAAGTCACAGGTTTCGCAAGTTAACTCATGTTAATCAGGTCATTTTTTAAAAAATTTATTTGTTGTTGTTACTTATTGTGTTTTATCATATTATGATTAATCAAGGTTATTCAGTCAAATAAAATCATTAATGTGACTATTGAGTCAATCTTATTTTTTTCATAAATGTTTTCATCACCTTTGTTTTTCACGTTGATTTTTTTTTGTTAAACTCATGTCATAGCATAGACTACTAATCTAATTAATCCTGTAGAATAAAAACTTATATCACTCTATACAAATACCCTGAAATGTTAATTTAATCAAAATTAGAGTCCAACCACCATCTATTTTAGGTCGTATTTAAGATTATGATAGCGGTTGTTTTTTAAATTTATTTTTAACATCAACATATTAAAATAATTTAAAACATAGAATAACTTATCTTAAAATAAAATAAAAAGTTTTTGAACACAAAAACAAACGAACCATCACAAATATTAGTAGTTGATGACATAGATTTTATACTTTATTTGTCTTCTACTCCTACCATAACCAGCACTTCAATATCTATAACTCTAAACTTCACCACCATACAAATAAATTGGATCCAGTCATCCTCAATTCCTCATTGCCTTGAGAATTCATCCAAATAAATAACTCAATCTACTGGAGAATAATTTTTATGTACTCATATTTTTAATTATATATATATTACTGTTATATAATATTTGATTCAATTTATTATTTATCAAGTTTTTTTCATTTAAAATGATAGAATTGTTCAAAATAATCTTAAATTTTATATAAATTTAATGATTGAGTGAGTTTTAAACTTTTTATTTCTTTTATAATCTTCTCAACCTCGCCCTACATTGTCCACGGTACAGACAATACAGTTGACAGAGAAGAGATATAAGTTTACAGTTTGTGTAATTATAATTCAGGGTCAGCCCCAGGATACAGAGAGAAACTAAACGAGAGAGATATTATCTCTCTCTCATCTTTATTTTAATCCCTCTCCCTATCTCCTTTGCAAACCAGTATTTCTTCTTATCCCAGGTATCTTGCAGACTCTTTTCTTATCCTGTGCGCTTTCCTTTCCTTTGTATTCTTTATCGAGTTATTGATTGTGTGAATTGGGCTGTCAATCTTGGAGCCTTATTGGTTGTTTTGCATGTTTCTGATGATTGTTTAGGACCCAAAAGTTGAAAGTCTTGATCTTTTTTGTTTGATCAAGATTTGGTAAACCCTATAGAGTGAGAGATAAATGGTATATGGATTTTGGTTGTTTGCATGTGACTCAAGGGAAAGGTTGGTAATTGGGTTGTGGTAACTTGATCAAGCTTCAATCAAGATTATTGGGTTTATCGTTTTTTCCCTCTGATTTATGTTTAATTGAAGTGTGAGTGATGGAAGTTAAAGATTGTCAATTATGGTGTTTAATGAGAACTAGGGTTAAAAGTACTCTTTTTAGATATGTAGAATGTGATAAGAGTGTTCTTTGTTTTCTCTATCTGCTGGTCAATGGAAATGTCCTAAATGTTTTTATCTGGACAGTAGTTTAGTTTTATATTTGAATTTACAGTTTGATTTTCCCTCGTCCACTACTAATTAGCTTGGGAATGGGTGCAGGCCCCAATTCCAGATAAGCTGTTTTGATGGTAGAAGCTTGGATTGAATTCTTCTAATTTAGAGTTTAAATTGAATTTTACCATGTGGAGCGAAATATGAAGTATAAATACATCGATAATGTCATTACTTCTTGGAGCTTGATTTCTTCATTATATACAATGGATTTGATCCTGGGATTTTATGGCCCGAAGTTGATTTCAGTAGGAAAACACGACGCAGGTGTCTGTGCATATATACACATGACATGGAATTAGAGTTGTTCAGGAAACTTGTTTTCTGCTCCTGGTAACAACAAGAAAACAATGAACTCCAAGGCGGGAATGTTACTTCACTACTTAATCTAACTTGGGAGAATGCTTCAACTATGATTTGCTGGCTACAACGTTCCATTTGAGGTGTTGGGATAGCACAGTCATGACTTCTGTAGCAGTATTATAACACTCTAACTTCACACAGTCATGACTGTTGTAGCAGTATTATAACACAACTTCTCATATGGGAACATGATGATATGTTTCTCCTTTATGACATCATAAAATATTAACTAATTGCTGCAGAAAGGATTCTTCAGTAGTCACCTTCATCCAGTTAGTGATATCCTACTGAGTCGGTAAAATGGAAAGAATATCAAGCATTAGATCAATGCTGTTCATCATGGTTGGATGCAGGACTTGTATTATTCAGTATTCACACATATTTTTACCATCTGTATGTGTGTTGCAAGTCTGGAGATTTTTCTGATCGTCTCAGATGACACACATGCATGCTGCTTACACATGAGCACACATGCACACACAAAAGAAAGAAAAGAAAGAAGCAGAAATATTGTTTCAAGTTGTCTTGAAGTACATTTTGCTTTGGCAATATGTGTATATGATGGTGGCAGCCAGGATTTTCTTATATGCAACAATGTTCTTCTTACCTGTTTTTGCTATTTCTTCTGGAGTTTCTGCTCCTCTCTCTCGACAATGATGTATTATGACCACAATGAGGAGAACTGTCAGTCCCTTTTATAGGTGTTAGTGCACTTATTTATGTTACCAATGTAACAGTGACTTATCTGGTTGATATACAAGCATGCTGTTGCCTCATCCTATCAACTCCCAAACCTAATCTCCTGTATTTATTTCATTTTCTTTCTTGGTTGTAGGTGTCCATTCATCTGACGAGAATGGGAAGTAATGTTGCTGATAAAATTCCAAAAGCTGGTGAGATGGAAGGTTCTGAAACAAATATAGAAATAAAAATAAAAACATTGGATTCTCAAACCTATACTTTGAGAGTGGATAGACAGGTAAGTTCTGGCTCCCATTGAATTGTGTCTCACGTCATTGCAGTGGGTATTTGAATTAGGTGGTCTTGACAATTACACTTAAAGCCACTTTACCAACACTATCAGGATTTCCAGTCCGTATAAATGATTTATTGTGTTGTGCCATTTATACCTGCCTAATTCCACACGGCTGACTTGAAGACAACACTCTCTTGCATCGACCTCCCTTTCCCCTCTCAAAAGCTTCTCTTCAACAAGCCCTTAGTTAAAAACCATGGAGTATTATTCAGTTGTCCAGCATTTTACCTATTTTTACCGAGGAGCAGATCTCAATCACAGAAGATCCACATTTCCCTATGTCTTTTATACATAAACACTGATGAAACCTTTTTTTTTGTCATCACCAAATTTTTAGTTGTAAGAATGTACCCTGCATTATGATCTTAATAGGGCCTGTACGCTAATACGCGAGTGAGGATTTACTAGTTGATAACTTGTACATGAATTTTGTTCGTGGAAGCCATTAATTTCATCTTATTTTCATCTTTCTTAAATATCCTTGCAGATGCCAGTTCCTGCTTTGAAAGAACAGATTGCTTCTGTCACTGGTGTGCTATCAGAACAACAACGTTTAATATGCCGTGGAAAAGTTTTAAAAGATGACCAATTACTCTCTGCCTATCGTATCCTTTTTTCTAAAGATTCAAATGCAACTTCAAGTACATTATTTAACAGAAATATTGTGGATCCAAAGCGAGGAAATTGATACAAAATTTCTTCAAGTTTCTTTTAGCAGTTTTGATGAAGGTACTACATAAGTAGTGAACCTAGGATACACATTTATTTGTGACAGTAAACTGTAAAGCTAGGTAGAAAAGTGGAAAGAGCTTATTAACACAACATCAATGGAAAGAGTTATATAGGGACAGCTTGGAGTTTGTGTATTGGCTGGTAAAAGGTTGAGTTGTGCTTGGATAGTGTTGCAGTGTTGTTCCTCACAGCTGATTCCAGCTATGCTGAAGTATAAATTCCAAGTTGGCTCACATTTTAGTGCTCCATGTCTATGAGATGTATCCTGCAATGCTCAACAATCTCATGTTTTTCATCAGCAACAGTGAATTGTAAGTCTGAAATTCTAATATGGATGTGAAATGGGAAAAAGCCTTGACAAAAAAAGAGGTCAAAGACATGTGGAATAAGCACGTATGACTGCACCATTCTCTTCATTGGTTCTTCATTAACATAGTTATTGGAGAGTGAGTGACTTTGGATTACTTTTGAGGTTGAGTAAAGGGAACTGATGTCACATATCAATTGATTCTATCACACCCAAGCAAACACCCAAACTTGTCTATGTATATATTCCAAACAAGCCCACGTCTGCAAAAACAATTCTGAAGTAAATTGTGTTCTGCTGGTTTCTGTTGTGCTTTTGTGAGGGTAATTTTCGTGCTAGAAGGAAACTGTGAATGCGGGTAAAGCATTTGAATCAAAACATGTATTGAATGAACTAGTTAGCATTTTACTTTTGCACAACAATTTCGCAAATATTAGATCTTGTATGGACTGGTTTCTTCATTGATTTAACCAGTAACCTTTAAACCATCCTGCACCAAACCCTTTTTTTTGTTCCGAAAGGAAAATTGATGTATCCTTGTTCTGCTTTTGCAAAATAAGCACTATTGTCTTATTATATTAAGTGTTTGGTTTGGTTTATTCACTTAACACAAGTTAGATGTTGAAGATGGTCACACCTTGCATATGGTGGTTAGGCAACCTATACCCCAATCATCCGAGGGCTTATCCAATCATCCAGGTTTTGCTCGCTTTAACATTTGCTTGCATCATTTTCTTCTCAACTGTACTAAGTTTGTCTCAGTAATGGGTTATTCATTAAGCTGTGGAGGACTAGTTGTGGTGGTCCAAAGGTTCCCGCAGATGTCCCACAGGCTCTAAATATCAAAAAACAAAAAAATTGCTGTACAAGGTAATTACTAGCAATAGTTGATGATTTCCCCCCAGAGTGTTTAACACATTACATCATCTAAAGTATGGCTTCCTGTGCTGCTTTAATTATACTACTAGAAGCTGGGTATAGAATACAACTCCCCCACTCCCCCACTAATGGAAAAACCCTTGGTGCTGGACCTAAGATTTTGTAATCCTGGAAGTCAAAACATCCTTTACTTTCTTCTGTGGGATGCAACTTCACCTTAGTGGAAAGCACTAGATACCGGGAAAATCATTTTTTTCTGTTGAACTAATGGGATTCTGGATATAACATATTAACCTTGGAATGTAATTTCGGTAATTGCTTAATATTGTCGTATGAATCAAAAAGGCAAGTGGTAGTGTTTTGTTGGTTCTCATTGAATGCTGATATTTTTATTGAGAAATAATGCTACAACCTAAGTATAATAATTGTCACTTTATCATCTATAGGAACTTAGAAATAGCTGAAGACATCCTGACTTTCTGAAATGAAATTATATACCTTTATTTCTTTCTTCTTTTTCTACTATATCTTTCAAGTGCTAGTAAAATGAACCAAGGATTAACTCCTACATGTTAATGCTGCAGGTAATGATCCTGCATCAGGTTCAAGCCGTCACACTGGTCAGGTGGCTCCCAGTGTTGTGATAGAAACTTTTAGTGTGCCTGATCAAGGGGATGGAGTTCCTCCAGAAATCAGTAGGGTAAGGCTAAAACTAGATGTTGAATTTAGCAACCATGGGTTTTCATACAGATGATATAATCATTCCATAACTATCTCTTAATTGATTCTTTGGAGCAGATTGTCTCTGCTGTCCTTGGATCTTTTGGGTTTTCAAATATTGAAGGAGGCAGTGAAGGGGTAGATGTTGTCAGGGTAAACATTTAAATTCTACAACTCTTGAAGTAAATACTGTTGTGTTTTACTTTTGAAAATCTATTGTTGCTGTTTGGGAGGGGGCTTTTCTTCCCTCCAAAGTCCCTCCCAATTTTCTCTCTTACAAAGACAGACAAACAAAATGTCTTCAGGGTAAAATGTCTAGCATTTTTGTATCTGGAAGTTGTCAATCATAAGCTTTTGTTTGGCTATAGATGGTAGACTTATTTTGAGATATCAAGCTAATTCATGTTTTGCCAAATCGAAAGTATTTACCTTAATGCTTCTATAGATCTGTAAATGCACATTTATGTTTTTGTTCTTACTCTCTTTGGTTGGGATGGATGTTTAAGGAGCGTGGTATGCCAAGAACATCAGCTGCTGGTGGTACCACAGGCACAAGCCAGCTGCAATCTGAACAAACTGGCACTAGGGGCCTGTCTGATAGAGCACAAAATATTTTTGGGCTTCCAACAGCAGTTTCCTTGGGGTCTATGAATCCTCCTGTAAGTTGGGAGTCCTCTTCTTTCCCACCCTCTATCCTCTTTCTATAATTTGATTTCTTTGGCCTGCATATCTTATTGAAGTTTTAAATATTAGACGTTAATTTTCTGGGTCCTTGTAGGTAATTCCTGATTCTCTGACAACATTGTCCCAATATCTTAGCCATATTAGGCGAGAATTTGATGCCCTTGGTCAGTGTCTCTTTTTTGCAAAATTCTTTATGGTTGATAAATGTTGTTTTTTCAACAAGGCTGATTTGGTCATTGGATTGCAATTCTTTTCATTGACAGGCAGAGGCAGGGAAAACAATGCACAAGCAGATGCTGCACTCAGGACTGAGCAAATAGATTCTAATTCCATTTCACTATCAGGAACTGGACAAGAAAGGCTTCCAACACCTGCATCCTTGGCAGAAGTGATTCGGTCTAGCAGACAATTACTCACCGAACAAGTTGCAGAATGCTTACTTGTGTGTTATTTAACATCATTTTATCTACTTCATGTGTTCTCTGTTGTCTTTACTTCAGTCTTCCATTATTTTTTGGGTAGCCAACTGTATATTCCATTTTTCACCAGTGAAGTTTAGTTGCTTGTGGCCTTAGGAACTGGTCATCTTCTTATAATGTTTCTTTGATATGTTTAAAGCTATAGATGTGATTCTCTTAAACTTGAAATATTACAACATGAACATTCATCTTTCTTTTATTCATTGCAGAACTAAGTTTTAAATGCACTGTATCCCCTTCCCTGTTTGTTTTGTATTTTGGCAGCAACTTTCAATACAACTAGAGAATCAAGCAGATATTACTGATTCTGCATTGCGACACACCACTCAGTCTAGTGCATTGAGAACTGGAGTCCAACTTCATAATTTAGGTGCACTTCTACTTGAACTTGGACGTACAATCATGACATTACGACTAGGTCAAGCACCGGTAAGATTATATTTAATTTCTCATTAATGGCATCCTTTCATGTGGGGCATCTTCTGAGCTGTATGTGTCACTTTGGTCTGAATATCTACAGTCCGAAGCTGTGGTTAATGCTGGCCCTGCAATTTTTATCAATCAATCAGGTCCTAACCCTTTAATGGTTCAGGTCATAATCTTGACATCCTTCAGAATTATTTTTATTTGTTGTTTTTCCCCTTTTAAATTTGCTTTATATCATGTTTTCTGCTGATCACTCCTGTGCATGCAGCCCCTTCCTTTTCAACCAGGGACTGGCTTTGGTGCCATGCCTGTGGGATCCGTGCAGCCTGGATCTGGTTTGGCTAATAGTATTGGTACTGGTACTGGGATTCTTCCAAGGCGAATTGATATACAAATACGAAGAGGTTATCTTCAAACTTGATGCTTTGAATTATTAATATGTATGGTTTCTTTGATGTGTGAATCTACTTGTCAACTTATCTTCTTTTAACTAAAGGTTCATCAACTGCTACTCCCAACAATAATCGCGATGACCGTGGTCAGACACAGCAGACTGCTGGGCTGAGAAACCCCTCAACTATTTCTGGTGGTGAAAATCCTAGTAATCAAACAACTTCAAGGGTCTCAGAGGGTTCATCTTTTTCTGGGGAGGCTGTACGAGTGGTGCCTCTTAGAACCATGGTTGCTGCTGTTCCTGGAACATTTGGCCGCCTTCCTTCTGATTCATCTGGTAATTCTATAGGCCTGTACTATCCTGTTCTTGGAAGATTTCAACATGTAGCTTCTGGGCATGGGAGTGGTGGACAAGGATCTCAAGCATCTGATGAGCATCATACTGCTCGGGTCCAGACTGACCAGCCGCCAACCCTTGAACCTGCTGTACAACAGCAAAATATTGAACATCGCACTAGAGATGGTAATGTGACAATACTGCAGTTCAATGAAGTTACAGGATTATTACTTGGTTCATAGAAAAGTTGTAAGTTTCTAGTAGTGCACCTCTTCCAGTGCAAGCTCAGGAGGCTTGAAGGGAGATGTTATGTTTCGAGTGTATCAGTTGGTGGTCTTACTTGTGATGCTGCTAATGGTGGTTGATATCTTTGTCAGTGCTTTATGGCTTATGCATATAGTGTTATTTGTTTTGCCCCAACATTCTTTGAGTCTTCAATAATCACCCCTATCTTGCATGGGGGAGGGACGGCGATTTCCACATATTTTGTTCCTTTTGAACATTCCACATATATTGTTCTTTCCTAGAATGCATAGTCAAAGTTTCATGCTTATTGTTACAGTACAAACACACTGTTCTTTGATGATTCTGGTCCATACTCATGGAGATTCCAGTTTGACCGCAAAACTTACTTTCCCCACCCTCACCCTCACCCTCAAATATGAGGAAAATAACGTGTAATTTTGTATTTTCCTTTTTCAAATGTTTCCTGAATTTTCTTCTATGTTTTTAGCCTGTAAAGAGTTGATTGGAACCTATGGGAACATGTTGTCATAGGGTTGCATGAAAACAGCGTTTCCAGCTTACAGTAGCATATAAAACTTCTGTTCTATTGAAGTAAACATTTTGTATAGCTGTCAAAGTATTGATGGTTGCTTGCTTTATCTTTGCCTCAATAATTGATAATATGGTTCCATGACAAGAAATAATCTTATTCAACTGTTCTATGTTAGTTGACCAACCTTTCTGTTTTTCCAGTATCATTGCCACCAAATTCAAGACAAGAGCCTTCTATTTCTCGCAGTATAAGCATCAACATTCTGTCAGCTAGTGGGTCACAAAACAACCAGGATTCTGAACGACCCATCCCTAACAGTATTATGCAGCTCCTGAGGACCATCTTACCTGGTGATATCCACATGGAGGATGCCAGCTCACAATTAAGAACTGCTAGTTCCGTCCCTGAGCCATCTACTGCTACTGCAGAAGCAGAAGCAGAACCAAGAGCTACTGACGAGGGGGTATTTTTGTCTAATCTGCTTCGTGAGATCATGCCTCTCATATCTCAAAGTGGAGGTGCAGAACCCAATGTTATACCTCCAGAAGAAGCAAGCGGCTCTGGGCACCAGAGGCCTCAAGATTCTTTGACTAATGTAAGTAGCCTTTTCAGTTACTCTTTTAATGGATCTTTGTATTTCATGCCACTTGATATTCTGGATTTCTTACTCTAGCCAATCAAATGACTCATGAAGGCTTCGGCATGATGTTGTAAATATGTCGAGCTAAACTGTCATGTGTATAGAAACATGCACAGCCATAAGGCTAACCGGTGGCATGTTTGCAGGCTGAAAACTCTGGTGTTGGAACATCTCGTAGCTATAGTGATACTGAACCAAGCCCACCAAATTCAAAACGCCAAAAGGTATTAGAATGTTCTGCTGAAAATTTCCTTTGTTCTGAAAAGTTCTATGGTCAATGCTGAAACAAAAAGAAATGAATAAAATCTGTGTTTTTTTTTTTTTCATATTGGAAACGTTACTGTTATATATATTATTGATCTTACTTATTTACTGATGCAGACTGAGTGATTTATCTTATTATCTTTGGACAAAGGATTCAAGTGCTGAAGTTGTGATTATGATCTCAGAAAGCTAAGAATAATGCGTTTCTTCTATAGGTGAATAGCTGTTGCTCTTATTTTTTCTATTGTGTATCATGTCATTGATGGTTGGACATCTTCTCGAGTTAATAGTCAACTAGTTGAGATGAAATACTTAGTTTCCGTATTATACCATTACAGCATTGTATACTTTGGAGTCTTCATCTTCTTTAAAGCAAATTACCTTCAACTGTTTTTTTTTCAATATCTCATCACCATCTGTTTTGCTGGATTGCTCTGATAAGTGGTTGCTGGGAAGGTTTTGTGATATGACATTACTATTGAGAAAGTATTTACTGCGCTCGGTGTATATTACCGTATTTTTCTTCCCATTGCATTATCGATCATCTTCCCCATGCGTGCATGCGAGGTTTATGGATGGCTCTCAAAGGGGAGAGGAGGGGGTGTGCATTTATTATCTTATGTATTCTCATCCCAGATGCCAAAACCGCCTTGTGTTGTCTCTTGCTCAGGATCATCTGAGCAGAATTAGAAGTTAAAATTTACGTTGGATGCTTTCACTAGAAAGAATTATCATGGCGGGGAACGTGGATTGTTGTCGGAATGTGTATAATTTTCTTTTAACCATTCGGGTTCGGGTGATATCGCCTTGTCTGACTGGAAACTTATTTCAAATTCAAGAGCCCCTTTTTTAGTTTTCTAATTGTGATGATCAACTGTTGATCCTGCAGGAAACAAAGCAAAACATCATGTCAGATAATTAAAGGGTTATCAAGTATTGGTAGGGAAGTTAGCATTGGTATTAACATGATTTTGCTCTCGTCGGAAAATTTAATTTGTTTTTTATTATCTTGATTTTATTGGTTAAAAATTAGACTTGTAATTTTTGTCGATTTGTTTTCCATAAGTTACAGCAGTTTTACAATGTAGGTAGCGAGCGGGTTTAATAAGTTAACTCGAGTGTATTTGATTTTTTTTTAATTGATTATTTTTTAAAAGAAAATCTTTTAATAATAGATTGATTGAGAATTATTTTTTCTAATTTATTTTGATTTGTTTTCATAGAGGGTATCTTATAACTCAAGTTATACATTTAACAAGTTAATCTCCATTTATCCGAAACGATCAAATGTATCATCTCAATATTTATTTTTTCAAAATGTATGATTCAATATACTGTCTCAATATTTCATCCAATATACTTTAAATTATGAGTTTATAACTATTTTTTTGTATTGGAAAACACATTAACAATACTTAAATAATTGTTTACATTTTTTTTTTTTATTCCAGTCCTTAATACATCGCAGCTCAAATATAGAGTAAAGTTCTTGGAAAGAAAATCAAGATAGCGAGGACAGACTTGACTGATAAAAAAAAACATTGAACTGATAGCTTCCAAGCTTAAATTTCTCCACTTGAATCTTACTTTTTTTTTTCTTACAAAGAGCAATATCGACTTGGCATATGGATTTGGTGTAGCTTCATTCCTGACGGCAAATTGGAACAGGTTTCGGTTTCCGATCTGAATATTCATATCACTATCATGAAATTGATCCCATGATTTTGATGATTGTTGGCCTCAACCACACTATCAACTTGGCATATGGATTTTTTCCTTCTGGGTTTTTGACGTTTAATGGTTCTGCGGCGCCATCACAGTCAAGGAGCTTATCCCGGAATTGGAAAAGCATAATCTGTGATTGTTGTTATCGATTCATTGAATCATGCAAGACGCCGCCTTAGTTCATCGAACCATTCCTCCTCCCTTGGACACTGCATGCCGTCCCCTCTACCAGTCCAATACTGAGAACGATAAACTATGTCTTGACTTTGGATATGGTGATTTCATGATGTAATTTCTCTTTTTTGTTTAGATTTTGTAATAGATTTGGCATTCTGGTGCAGAGCTCTACATAGAAAATGGAAAATGGCATCTTGCACTCTAGGAGCCATTGAAACTGCATCTGTTTCTTTCATTCCTTTTGAATTCTAAGAGTTTATTTATTTTTACCAGGAAGAATACAGGGAGTTTCATGTTTTCTTCCTTGTCATAGTATGAACTTTGTGAGCCATCGGAACTGAGTTTTACTTGACAGAACTGATTTTCTTTCTTGGTTAGTTTACTACTAGTTCCGTCGCCTATGCTCTGCTGCAAGTATGAGTTTGACGTATAACAATCTGATGTAAAACCATAGCATACAAGATTGAATCGATCAAAATCCAGTACGATAAGAGATTAAACCATAAATCAATGATGTTAAAATTCTTCTGATCATGAACAAACTCTAAAAAAAAATGAAGTTGGACAGATCTGTGCTGCTACAAAGGACGCAACAGTGAAAGACCCAGGTCATTAGTTTTTTTTAATTAATTAATATTTTCCTGCAGAAAGAGTGATATTTCATTTGGAGTATATTTTAACGTAGTGGGCTTGAATCCATAGCCGTCCAACAAGACCTTCCTTTTTTGCCTGCCCTTTTCATTTTGAAAGATTGGCCTAGGTTTTCTGATTAAGATGTGTGCTTGCAAGATTCTTGCTTTCTTCTGTTTGTGTTCATGCAATAGTTCTACTGCCTTACAGTCAAAAAGCATAACCCAGATCTGGAAAATCATAGTGTGGTTCCTAATCATGCAACCTTAATTAGCTGCCTTGGATACGGCTTAGCATGACTAACAATTGACACCATTTCAACCCTTCTACTTGCCCAACACTTATAAAGTCATCCAGATTATGTCTCAATTTAGATGTAATGATTTAAAGTTCCACTTCCCTTTCATGTTCTAATCTGTAATCACCTTGGCATCCTCCATCAGAAGTGATATATATATCCATGGTCCCTTGTTTGTCTTCTCTTACCAGATATTGAAACAAAACCATGAACTGTGAAGCTGATGATTGTTTAACTTGGAGACATGAACTTGTGAGATATCAACACAGTCAAATCAATTCAATTCTTTCTCAACGTCATCGAATCCTTTTCGTTTTCAATACAGTAATATTACTGCCCAGAGTCCCCTCCCATCACACTTGACTGATTTGATGTTTTGATGTGAACTGGGAGTCAGGATAGACTCCAGAGAAAAGAGAGAGCAATCCCACATCGGAAGAAAAGAAATATTATCACGTCATTATAGACCTCATTCACCAGACTGATTGTCAGCTGAGCCTGGCAACGTGGGCTTGTAACCCGAGTGGGAGCTATAAGGTGTTGGAACGTTGACTCAGCCCAGATAGTCGGGTTCAGTTCAGCTTAATTCTGGCCTGTCCGCTTCAAGCCGGGAGTTGAGCCACGGCTTCCTCGTGAAGACTTGGGTGTCATGGCTCCTAGAGTGGAGGGCAAAGCGTGAGGCTGGCTTCACAGAGCAGCGACTACTTCCCTCTCTCGGCAGTGAAGGGATAACGGGTCGGTGCTGTCTGAATCCATCTGGCTAAATGGGCTGGTCTAACTGGACCATCACTTTTTCTTTAAAATAACCTCCTCCAAAGTAAATTAAAAAAATTCTCTATTTCTCTTTTTTTTTTAATTTCAAAAACACCCTAAATATTATCAATAATAATAATTTATTAACTGACATCATCGAGAAGTTATATACTCTTATATATGATTTTTATAATAATTCACTTGTATTTACCAAATTATATTAAAATACCTACCTAATTATTCTCAGCAGGTTCCGCGTAACTTCATGGGAGGACAAATTTGTAGATTTGTTTTAAAAAAGAAAAAAACGACAATATGCCTCAGGCTCGTGCCGCAACTCTAGTTCATCATTTAATGGATCAAAATGGGACACGTCAGCCACCCAATGACCCTGCTTAGGTCACGTATCAAGCAACCAAAAAGATTCCTTTGTCAACAAAATCATAATCTAATGAAAGTGGCTCCATCTTTGGCTTTGACCACTTAAAGTGCTAGAAAAAAGGTTTGTAATGATCATAAAAGGTTTGCCGAGCGATTTCTCTCCTCTCCCTTTCCATTGCAAGGCTCAATTTATTTATTTATATTTCAAGAACATCTTATTATTAACTTTAATATTTTTTGCAGTCCAAAAATACTCTTAAGAAAGAAAACAATATCCTCCTTTCTTAGCGAGGAAGAATATGCGAGGCTAGCGGGTGTCTTCTTCGTAGAAAGTCATGAACTTTGTGAGCCATTGGAGATGTGTTCCTCGAAAGTTTCTTTTCATCGCCACAAAAGACAAGCGAGGTAGCGTAGGGTGTGAGCTCTTTGTTTCTTGGCTGATGACCATCCCGGCAAAGATTGCGAGGATCTTTTCAGCTATGAATATGAAAGAAAAGATTTTTTTTATTTTTTATTTTGTGAGGGAGAAAATGGGGGTGACTCGACACCTTTTGTGGAAAGCAAAAGGGCAAAATCTAAAGTCATCTTCCCATTTCATGGAATATCTTCTTCTAGGTCACACGCAAACCAATTTTCCTATCGTCTCGTTTTCATGTCTTTCCTAGCAATTATTACCCAATTAGAAAAACCAAACCAAACTAACTTGTCATGAGAGCATGGAGGGTTCATTTTTTGAAATCAATCGCTATTTGACAAAAATGGTGTAATAAAATACATTTTAGAAACTTGGTTTACCAACCTCGATGTAGCTCTTGGAAATAAAATAATCACGCTCTTCACATTTGTGGATCTAAATTTTACTATATGCTTGTCGTGTGGAATTATATATTTAATTGATCAATATACGTCATAATTTCACATGGTTTTCACTAAAAAAACATGTTTTAAAATCCCAATTAAAAATATCTCTAATCTATGACTTTTTTTACACGTATTTATTCCCCAATCACAGCCACACCAACTACCTAAAAATAATATGTATTTATTCCACAAGGGCCGACCTTGATGGTGCAGGGATATGAAATATGTTAAATGGATGCTCCCAAAAGGGTAATTCGAGGATTATTAATGGTCAAAATCATAATATAAAGAATGATGACGTTTGAAGAAAATGCCATCTCAGTTTCTTCATGAAAATCATCGTGTTGGCCATCTTTCAATTATAGAGCACCACATAGAGAAAACATCTTATACTTGAGTCCTGCTCTTGTCCTATTAAGAAATTATTTCCATCTGAATTGATTTTAAATCTTTATAATTCGAATATAAATAACTTGAAAAGAGTCGCATTAATTCATGAAATATTTAAATATATTTATTTATTTTGGAATGAATCGGGGTGAAACAGCAATCGCCTGCCAGCCTATGCATGCCCTGAAACACAAGAATTTTCATGGCAAATAATTTCCATCGTAGAAACTTTTTTTCTCTCCAACCACCATGGAAAAATGCTTTTTTTATATTAAAAAAAATTAATACATTTTAGATTTAATTTTTATAGTCAATTCAATACACGACAGAAATAAGGCTACATTGCTCGGCAATCTCTTTATGATTTTTTAAAAGGGTATTTTTAATATAATTTATACATTAACTGAGACTACCTCGTTTTTGCTAATCCAATAAGATTTGATTTAAAAAAAATAGAACATATTTCTTTGACCATCATGTTAAAACCTTGGGGTTATGCAATAATGGATTAACAACAAATTCCGCAACATGAATTAATCTTCGAAGCCCTAAAATTATTCTATTTTTTTTATATAAAAAATCCCTCTCTTTCTATCATGTTTATATATCATCATCAACAACAAAGACATGGATGTAGGGGCATTTAAGATATATTTGGTAAATGTCAGAAAATGTTTTTTAAAATAATATTTTTTAATATCATTATATAAAACTAGCAAAAAAATATTTTAAAACAATTCATTTAATTTTTTTTTTAAAAAAAAAACTTGCTGGAACTCCATTATAAACACAGCCACAAAATAGTCCTTACAATATATTATATATATATATATATATAAACAGTACAGAATTTTTTATATTATGTATCCAATATCCATGGTGCCCATAAGAACAACGTTTGGATTAACAAAGAACAACAATTACAACTACAAGTCGACAACTACAACCTAACCAACTGATTTCCAGCCACGCTTTCTTAGAAAAATCTCTTATTTAACGGCTCTTATTTATATGGCATCTCCCTTCCTCCCTCTCACGGCCCTCAACAACTCCTCCATTGAACCCCCGTTACCTTCCACAGAGTCTTCCATCTCTCTCTAATCTAAGCCTTTTCTCTTTGATTTCTGCCTTTATTTTTCTCCTCTCATGCGAGGCGTGTTGCTGCTGCTTTGGATTCCCACAAAGACAACAACTAGTTGTTAAAGACTCTAAAAAGTCTTTTTTTTTTTCCTTCCTTTTTTGTTACCAACATAATAAAAACATTGACCACAACCATGTGTGTAAAGGATGCAGAGCAAGAAATGGAGAACCCAGTTGACAATAATAGTGATAGCAACAACAATAGCAACAAGATGCAATCATGGCCTTTGCATTGTGACCTCTTGCAAACCCGGATGGAGAATTTTGATCAAGACTCTTCTCTGATTAGTTCTAGTGGTGGGATTAGTGTTGCTAACTCTTATCCTGTAAGAATCCTTCTTTCTTTTCCTAGGTTGGGTTTTTCTGTTCTCTTTGGCCCTTGTTTGTGCTCTGTATTATGCCGAGTTTTTTTTTCTTTGGAATTGACCACCTGTTTTCCAAAGTTGGGATTTTTTGTGTTTTTGTCCGTGCATGTTTGTGTTCTGAATTATGTTATTTCCTTTGAAGACGTGTTTGGTTGGAATTGAGTTGTTTATTTTATGCTATCTGTTCATTAATGCCATGCTTAAATTGATTTCTGTTGATGAATTTGTGTTTATCTTCTTTTTTTCTCCAAGCTGTCGAAGCTCTTGATGATCCATATTTAGAGTTGCTTTCTAATTTCCTTTTCCTTATTTGCTCTAAAAGATTTCATACTTTTAGCAGGTTGTGTAATTATGAAATTGTTGCTGGTTCATGGTATCCATATTTAGTGTTGCTTTCTAATTTCCTTTTCCTTGCTCAAAAAAGTTTCAGGCTCTTAGTTGGTTGTTTAATTATTAAATTGTTTCCGTTTCATGGATTTGGTGGGTTTTTGGAGATACGTGGGTACAATTTTTTTCCTGCCTTGATTTTCTGCAGTCTGCACTAAAAATTGTCTTGTTTGTTGCTTCAATGAGCTAGTTACAGTACTATGATTTCTTTTCTTTTTCACCACCTGCATGGTACTGCTCGCTTTGGTAAATAATTTCACTTCAATTGTATTTACTATTCTGCTTGTCCTCATAGTTGTTATGGAGAGATAGATAGATGGTGAAAGAGAGAATCTTTGTACTTCTATTTTCTCTAGTGACTTTGGTATTAATCAAAGAACAGGGCTGGTTGTCAATCATCAATCCTGGTTTAACTTTTATTTTTATAGTATCTTCTAAATTGTACGAAGGAACCCTGTCTTGATTCTTAATCATTAACCATTTCATACCTTTCTATGTCCATATTCTCATAAGAGGTCATGAATTTGCACTTAATCATAAGTATTATTACAATCCCATATTACTCTCTTTGGTTGCGATAACCCAAGACTTGGTATCATCCTTGTTTACCTGTTTTTTTACCATATATTTCCTCCCTCACTGCAGGTTTGAAATAGTGCATTCTTACAATGGCCACATACAAATATATATACAGTTCTTATAGCCTTCTATGGAATATTTATCTCCATCACTATTTTTTCTTCTGTAATCCCATTTGGTTTTCTTTGTTCGTGGTTGTTCATTCAGCTGGAAAGCATCTGCGAGGATAGAGTGGTCACAGAAAGGAAACAGAATCTGTTAACAGATTTTTTCCCCAACCTTCGCTCAGGAGAATGGTCTGATATTGGTAGTCGGCCTTACATGGAAGACACACACATTTGCATCAGTGATCTGGCTGATAAGTTTGGTTACAATTTGCTCAGTGAGCATGCCATTTCTTTCTATGGTGTAAGTTTTTGTCAAGTTTGTTGTTTATCTGCTATTTTAGCTGCTAGTGAATTTTACGTTTTTCTGTTGTTTTGGTCCTTGTCCAGCACTATATTTTTAATTGTGATTTATGTTCGATTATGAATAAAAAACATAGCTTTTGTTCTTCTAGCTCATCTGGTAACAATATTTTAGGATAAGGGCTTTTTTTGCTTCCTGATTACCAAACTTCATTTTTAGTATACCTTTATAGAAGACAGGTTGACTTGGAGGACAGTGAAGCTGTCTTGATCTCACTTGTCTCTCATTTAACTTATAACAAGTGTGTAGGTTCTAGAAAGTACTATTTAGTGTAAAATCTAATCAGAACTTGTCGACTTTAAATTAATCTGAGAGGATCACTTTAGACTTGAAAATCTGAAGCTGCCAGTGTTTTCAATTAGAATGCTTAAAACCCGTGTTTTATATCCTGTATTCTGCCTCATAATTGTGTCTAAAGTAACACTATAGAAGCATCAGGTCCACAAATAGTGAGTGTCTATCAACTTAAGCACTCCCCTGTAGCTACAAAGAGGCAAAAGGGACCTGAAACTTCCTGTGGTTGACGAGTCTTTGATAGCAGTGTTTCCTATATTAAAAGATGTTATGCATTCTGAATAAGGACATCATTCATCAACACCTATACTCGCGTAGTTGTGCTAGATACTTTAAACTAGAGGGTTGTTATCTATAAAGGAAATCCATCATCGTCATTTTGATATTTTAAGCATGCAAAGCTGACTATTAATTTGAGGCTGATGTGGAGCCATTAGCATGACTGGAATCCTTCTTTGAGATCAATGATCAGATGTTTGTCATGTTTAAGGATTAGAAACTACCCATGGACAACATAATTTTGGGAGCATGGATGAGATTTCCTTTTCCTCTTGGTTAAAATTGTACATCGTTTGGTGATTAATTGCAATGAACAGAGAGGTCCTGAAGTTAGTTTTTCAATAAAGAAAGGAAGAAATACCTTTGCTCTCTGACTCGTCTGAGTTGATCCAAAGTTTAAGCATGCTCCTTTCTTTTGACCAGACACCAAGAATAGCTCTCTTACTTTAGCTATGCTCGTCTGGAAACAGATAAGATGTAATTGCACTGCATAAATACTTCAGAAAAATAAAGCAAACAAGCATAAACAAGCAATAATAAATGGAAGTTTTTCATTCTTGTTTTGACAATTACAAGTACTTTGGAAAACAGGTATTTGATGGGCATGGAGGAAAGAGTGCAGCACATTTTGTATGTGAACATTTACCAAGAGTCATTGTTCAGGATGCTGATTTCCCTGTAAAACTTGAGAAAGTGGTCGCAAGGTCATTCATTGAGACTGATGCTGCTTTTGAAAAGTCATGCTCCCTTGAGTCAGCCCATTCTTCTGGCACTACTGCACTTACTGCGATGATATTTGGGAGGTGAGTGCTTCGTATCCTTATTTAGCGATCAGCCATCTCCTTCCTATGGTTTATTCAGGACTTTCTAGTTCATGTGATCCCTTTTGTTTAGTCCATATCTGACTTCCACGATCATCCTGTCCTGGGTAACAGTCCTGAATGAGCTCTACTTTAAGGTAAAAGAGAATGATGACCCAATTATAGCTTTCTGACCTCTCATAAAGATCTGCAATTAGACCCAAGGTCTTACCTTGTTAGGAACTGCTCCAAACATTTAGTAACATTATATATTGGCATTCCATTATGTCTTTTGATAGTGTATTGCTTAATATTAAATGTTTTTATCTTGGACAGGTCATTACTTGTGGCAAATGCTGGTGATTGTCGGGCAGTACTATCACGTGGTGGAGTAGCTAAGGAAATGTCAGAGGATCACAGACCTTGCTGCATTAAAGAAAGGACTAGAATTGAGTCCTTGGGTGGATTCATTGATGATGGTTATCTAAATGGCCAGTTAGGTGTTACCCGTGCATTAGGTGACTGGCATCTCGAAGGAATGAAGAAAACAGGTGACAAAAGTGGCCCCTTAAGTGCTGAACCAGAACTCAAATTGGTTACATTGACCAAGGAAGATGAGTTTTTGATAATTGGAAGTGATGGAATATGGGATGTCTACTCAAACCAAAATGCAGTGGATTTTGTTCGGAAGAGACTCCAAGAACACAATGATGTGAAGCAGTGCTGCAGAGAAATGGTAGGGGAAGCAATAAGACGGGAAGCAGCTGACAACCTGACCGTTGTAATTGTTAGCTTTCACTTGGAGCCACCACCACCGGTAGTGGTACAGAGGGCTAGATTCCGGCGGAGCATTTCTGCCGAGGGACTTCAGAATCTCAAATGTTTGCTAGAAGGTGATGCTTAAAAGTTTTTTGTTAAGAGTTTTCTCAGGTGATGAAAGGGTAGAACCTGTCAAATAGCAGTGCATAGCTGCATCGGCTGCTCTAAGTTTAAGTTTTGTGTGTGTATATTGTATATAAATTCACTGGCAAATAGAAACTGTTTTTTTCTCCCCTCTTACCATTCTTCCTTGACTAACACAAGTCTTTATATATTTTCCTTTCGCCCTTGTCTTGTCATTGTCTGCTAAGTACCGAGCCAAAATTGTTCTAAACAATGGACGTTAGTATGAGGACTAACTATAAAAATGTCTTTTTTAATTGGTATTATGCTGCAACATGCGAGTAAAAGCACAGCAAGCTAATTAGGGATGTGGGGACGAATCTTGCTAGGCCCTCCTCATCAAACGGTGGAGGTCTTGTGTGGGTTGTCTATACAAAGGAGGCTTCTTCCTTGTTTCCCTGATCAGAAGCTCCAGTCATGTCGGGTTCAAGAACGAGAACTAATAATGGATTTTCAATTAACGGTCAGTATTTCATTTTACTTTTAGAATTGATTGTAGATGTGAATTAATCACGAAAAAAACATGAGCTAAAATATATAATATGTGGGTTACTTGCCATCTGCAATGGATTTTCTTGCTGGTAGATCAACAACCAAATCAAGAGGAGGGTGATGAGCAGGAATATTTATCCTTCAACAATATCATCATCAGAACCCTATTCTCGAGTCTCAATCTTTGAATTCTGTTTCTCTTGAATCAATACGCTTAGTTCCCTGTACTTTCTTCTCTCTGTTTTTTTTTGTGGCAAGGCACAGTTGCGCAAGCTCCTGCATTGTGAGGAAGGGAAGAACGAATGAATGGGCAGCGTGGTCTGGGAGGCTGATGGTTGTGGGGTAATTTTTGATTTCATATAACTATATAGGAAAACATTGATTGGTTAGTTAAATAATTTTTATCTTTTATACTAAATGTTATATATTATTGGATTTCAAATTTTAATTTAATAATCAGTTTTTATTGATGATGATTTGATTGGTTAGTTAAATAATTTTTATCCTTTATACTAAATGTTATATATTATTGGATTTCAAATTTTAATTTAATAATCAGTTTTTATTAATGATGATCTGTTATTTTATATTTTGCAAGCAAAATTCCATCTTACAATAATTTTAATGAAGATTATTAATTTTATTCTTGTAAAATGATATAATAATAAAAAAATATTGGGAAAATAGGTGTCTTCTAAGAAGACGTGTGTAGAAGGATATTATTGGCAAGAAAAGTAGTGACCTGCTGATAGTTTGTGAATTAGTCAAGGAAAATGCCGCACCATATTGATTTTACTAGAGGTTACACTTCTACCTTGAGTAAAAAAATCGAAACTGATTAAACCATGAAAATCTAACCGAGAAAAACCAAACCATTTTTTTTTTCTTGCCAAGCCTTCAAGCATATGACATCATGTTGTTATTATTATTATTATTGCCACGGCATATTGAATATGGAAAAACTTTTAAAACAATGGGAATGCTGGAAGTTTCTTAGAACATGGTAACGTGCATCTTAAGTACTGTAATTCATCTATCCATTATATGATCAACAATAATGTTACCAATAAAAAAAAAAAAGGTTGATGGAAGTGTACAGCATGAGACAAGAGTTTCATGAGTTTATGCACCAATTCCACTACTCAATATGGCATTGATCTCTCCGATTATATTAACAGGTCTTCCATCAAACATGGACGAAAGTGTACTCTCACAAAGTTTCTTCAGCTCCCTGGTTTTAGCAAGAGCTGCTTCCTGCAATTGAAACAGCAACAATTCAATTTGTTTCCACACACACCAAAAAAAAAACCCTCCACAGCCAACTTTGATTTTCCTTTTTTAAAGAGTTTTCACCCAAGAAAATGATTTGAGTGCATATGAGTAGTACACAATTGTGCCACCCTGAGCAGACCTAAAGAACATCGCTAGTGTGTCCGTGTGTGTCAAGTTACCACGAGGATTTCCACTGCCCACCCCTACAAAAATACTATCGTGGAAACGTGACACAACATTTTGAAATCTTGGCCATGGAATTAACAGTAATGCTTGGGAATCGATCACCATCAAGGAACAAGGACAATTGTGGCGACAGACATTTCAGTGGTAGATTTGAGAATGAAGTAGTTATGCACATGTTAGCACTAAAGCCAATGAACAAGAAACTTCAAATTTATGAACTTAATCATTAAAATTGTGGAGTGCGGATTATGGACCCAAACAAAAACTAGATGAGATTTTCTTGTTTTATTTTTATATGAATGAAAGAATAAAGCAGATGCAGAAAAGGTGGGAAGGGTTTGCAGAGGGCAATGAGAACTCAAAATAAAGGTTTGGGAGTGACACAAACAGAACATTTCACTCGTTATGACAATAAATACTCTTTTTTCCTGGAAGCAGAATCAACTTTATTATCTGAAGAAAACCTACCTGCTTTGGCCATGAAGAAGATGAAGAATTGTGAAGTTCCATGCGTTTAGCAGCCACATCTTTTAACCCCTCTTTTAATTTCAACTCATGATGCTTCTTTGCTTCCAAAGCACTCACTAGTCTGTCCAGATATCTGGAATTCAGGATAACACGTTAGAATTAAGTATGACTACATAAAGAAAAGAATGACTATTTTATATATATATATTATTCTTTGGATGACAAGAGCAGAGCTTGACCTCAAGACCCCACTCCCTCTCCTCTGGAAGATTACAAGTAGAGTAAACAGACAGTGGGTAAAAGCATGACTACTTTTAATACAACACATATAACTTAAAAGGTACAGCTACAGTTATGAAGTTACCAGAAAAAATAAAATCAGGCTGAAAAAATAAACGAATTTACCATATCTATGAAGACCAGGAAATCCTACCTCCTATTCCAGAACACTTTAAAAAAAATCCCATATTAAGGCTTCGTTTTGGGAATGCAGTGCAAACTTGTTCCCAAACAAACTCTAAAACATCTGCTTTCATGGCTACTATACACCAAATGATTTTTTGCATGTAGGTCCATTTTCAAATTTTCAAATTATAAAACGCAGTAACAGATTCGTACAGCCTAATAACAAGACAAACAATTCACCAGTTCGGCAGTTAATTGCAGACTTTTGCAATTCTCAAACAGTGACATTCATCAATTGGTATTTTCAAACCTTTCATTACAAGCAACAAGAAGAATTATATAGTGTTTATCAGATGCTGCCCACGGTATCTTTTTCAAGACAAAAGGAAGTTTCACTCAGCTTATCTCGTACATTCACTCTTCTACTTTAGCAAAACTATCATACACAATTTCTTTTTCTTTTTTTGCATACTTTGTTTCAATTACTAAGAGGACAAAATATCAATTGCCAAGCCATAAATGAAACTAATTACATTATCTATTAGTACCTTTTAGAGTTAAGAAGCATAATCAAGTCTCTTGTTTTCCCATTTGTCAGTAAAGAAATGGCTAGAGAAACATCGGATGACATTGTATCAATAGCATCAGGAGCATACTGCTGCAGCACCAAGGGAGCAACTGACTGGACTTGATGTTGCAAAGACATGGTCTCTTCATTCCTCAACTCTGCCAATCTTTGACTCAAAAATGCTTTTACCTAAAATGAATAATTAATAGAAAATATCAAAGATTAATCTAAAAATTGTAATATAATTTAAAATAAAAGTAGAAACCAGTGGGTTCCTTGTGGCTTTGTTAATGCTAGATCATCCATCTTGGTTCTCAAAGAAGAAGATGCAAAATATTAACTAATAAAAAAAAGTTACTACAGTAGCATTATCCAAGCTGGTCTTACAATATGACAGATTAGCTTGTACCTCGTATAAATCATCGAGAATTTTTTTCCGGTATTCTGTATCCAAAAGCTGGCTCCTGCCTGCCTTCATTGCTGGGGTGTGAGTTATAGTTTCTAGAGAATATGTCTGATTTTCCAAACCCATGTTTACTAACTTAGTGTCATTGGTTGCATCAACATGAGGTGTTTCAACACTAATATCCCAACAAATTTCCGATACAGAAATCTCATGATGCACATTTTCCTCCTCTTTTCTTAATGGAATTTCACTGGATTCTACAGCTTCATTCAGTGAAGAGTTCTGCGAGATGTCACTGGCATTTACAATTTCATAAGGACCTAAACCATTACCGCCATCATCTGTTTCTTCTACAGTACCAATATCCCAGTCAATATCAGCACCATCAACAGAAATATCCCAGTCAATATTATCAGCGGCAACATCCATGTCCCCTTTCATATGGTTTGATTCATCCAAATCCAATTGAATATTTGAGGAATTGAGGATCATAGGGTCAGCACAAACATTCAGAGAAGGAGGATTCTCACGAATATCTTTCAGGTTCAACAACACTACTCTCAAAGGTTCCTGCAATTTTACAACATTAATTAAAACAATCAAACTCAATCTTCATAATAAAAACATCATTCATGAAAGAAAAGAATGTTGCCATTATCATTCAAAAGAAAAACAAAAGGCCATCATCTTTACATCCTTGTCTGTATGAACATCTTTGACGAAGTTGGAATAGTACTCTATTGCCTGTGACATGGTATCACTGTTTATAACTTCCAGGATTTTGCTAAACGTGCTTGGAAGTGATTTTGCAGTCTCTAAAAGCTCAACCCTCACATTGTTTCCCTACAGTGAGAAATAACACCACTTGATTCATTAATAGCATATATCCATGTCTATACAATTCCGCAACCATCATTGAACAAGGCCAATATCTCACTTGCAATCCAAGCTCTTGACAAGCCTCAACATATTTAGTCGCAGAAAGAGCTACACTTCTTTTTATATCAGTTTCCTTGCGCTCTAGCTCTGCCAGTTGTTGCTGGATCTTTTGCATCTGCTTTTTCTGATACGGACTTTGCATTGACAAAAATAAAAACCACATTGACAAAATAAGAAAATTCAAAACATTCTTCAACAAAACTATTGAGTCAACCAAAATGGAAGATAGCAAACTTACATTTCATAATTCACATTTTGGATGATTATTTGCGCAGCTTCACCGAGGTAAATATAATCTTTCTCGAAAGAGCGCACAACTGCCTCCCAAGCCCCCTGCAAAAAGATAGCAGCATTTCATCAACATAAATATTTAAAAATAAAAATAAAGCACACCGAGAAAGACAGAGAAAGATAACTAACTTACAGCAGAACCTGATAGCCGGCCAAAAATGTTACGGCTTTCTGGATTCGATTTCATAAGAATCTCATAAATCTTTTTAGCCTCTAAGTACCCTATCCCTGTAAATAGTGATAGTAATGTCAATTTAGTAATTATGAACTCCATAAATCGGGACTACACAGATTAACGAAACGAACCTAACCTAACATTACCTTCAGCGTCTAGGGTTTGGAAATAGGGATCGATTTCTTTGGGGAGCGAAGCGAATTCTTTTGAAATCCGAGCTCTTATTGATACAATTTGTTTTCTCCAATCGGCAGGGATTCGTTTTCGATCAACAAGCCATTCTTGAGTACAAAAACGACGACGAGATTAATGAAAAACGACAAAGAATGAGAATACGAAATCAAGTAAAGTAATTGAAATTTTACCTCCGAGACGAGAAAATGTGATGTCGATTGGAAGATTTCGGATTTCATCTGGATTCTGCATTTTTTTACGGAATTGAATTGTTATCCCGGGAGTTTGTGAAAATGAAATCAAATTCAACTCTTAGTCTCAGTTTTTTGGGTGCAGAGTTGGGTTTTTGATTCCTGAATCCTGAGTGAAGGCAGTTTGCGTGCGTGCGTGCATATACTACGTAAGTCTTCCTTTCCTTTGTTTTTGGTATGTCATGTGATTCCGGGTCGGGTCAAAAATTTGATGGAAACAAACGGTGACTGACTGCCCTGGGTGAAATGACTAAAACACTCCTCCAAACTTCATAAATTGCAATCTTCGTGCCTGTCGATTTAAATTGCCAAAAACTCCCCAGTTTCACTCTATGTATTTCACTTGTTATATATAAACACTGTATATAAATAAAAATTTCATTTATTTAGTTTCTTTTATTTTAGTTTTTTTTATTAATTTCATTGTTGAGTATTTTTTTAATAGTCTTCTTAGTTATTTTTAGACCAATCGAATTAGTTTTATCATGTAAAGATAACTCTCGTATAATTTAATTTTAAATTTGAGATGTTTTATGTATTTATTTTATTTTCTCAACTATATCCTTGAACTTTTTTTAATAACCAAGAAGATTATATTTGAATCAGTTAAATCATTTGCGTCATATTAAAACAACTCTAACACGATTTACTTTTAAATTTGTGTTAGGCGAGCTAAGTTGAGAGGTTTTTATTTGTCAATATCTTTATATTTTTTTCAATTTCAACATCAATAATATTTTACCGGTCAACTACATTATTACTGCATCAGCTAAATTGATTAAGTCATATCAAAACCAATCTCATATGATTTTTTAAGCTCGAGCTAGACAAGAAAATGAATTGGAGGATTTCAATGTTGACTTATAGAATTTAGTTTAATAATAATTTCAAATAACTTTTTTTAACTTAAATATTTTTTTAAAAAAAAAACAATTAACTTGTAGCACAGAGTGAGTAGTTTGAACTAGTTTTAACTTATATTAACTCAAAAAAATATATTTTTTTAAATTAAATAACATAAGCATAAGGAAAAATTCTCATTATTGTTAAACCTATTCTGTTATATATAAGTTTATCATTCATTTTACAAAATATAATATATTTCAACATTAAAAATACCCATCTTTAAATTGTATACTTGTTGGAATGTTGAGATTATCTTACGTATATAAACTTAATCAGACCTTAACACATCATCTTTGAAGTTTTTTTTTTTTTGACGCAGATATAAGATAGTTATCAAACAAACAATCACATAAATAAATAAATAATCTTCAAACAAAATGAACCGTTAAAAGCAAATATTTGTCAAGAGGGAGGGTAATCTGGTAAATACGATCTAAGTTAGCTGACGCAGGGACACAAGAAGTAGATGATGAGTGAATTCCGACTCCATCAAAATCACCATTCTTTTCGACTCAGTTCAGTTCTCCCTGTCTCTAGCTTCTTCGAACAGAACAGCAATCAGAAAGGTAAATTTCAATTTTTTGAGATCTAATTTACAAATTAATTAGTTCTTCAATTCACTTGTATCCATCAATTATTAATTTCTCTAGGGTTTACTTTAATTCTCAAATCTGATCTTGCCTTGCCTGATTTCACTTACCAAGCATTCTCTTATACTATCTGCCTCTCATTTTTCTTCTAACTAATAAGTAATTTCAACCGGGTCATTGAAAGATCATTTTTTTATGTGGGATTTTCTTGGTTTCGTTAAATGTGGTAGAAAATGCTAACTTTTGGTTCTGTTTGTGATTTTGGGGCGGGACCCAGTTAGGAGATAGTAGTGATGGATCCGTCAGAAATGAGGTATTTGGAGGATGATGCTACTCCGATGATGAAAACAATCAAGGGTGCGACTATGGGTTTGGTCTCCGGAACTATATGGGGGACTATTGTTGCAACTTGGCATGATGTGCCTCGTGTTGAGAAAAGTGTTGCGCTTCCCGGATTGATAAGAACAATCAAGATGATGGGTAACCATGGCGTGACTTTTGCTGCTATTGGTGGTGTTTACATCGGTGTTGAGCAGCTTGTTCAGCATTATAGGATGAAGAGAGATTTTGTTAATGGAGCTGTTGGTGGTTTCGTTGCTGGAGCTAGCATTCTAGGATTTAAAGGTAAGGATTATCGTTACTTTTTACTGGTGCTTTTTTCTTTTTAATGTTGATTCATTGTAGAGGTATCAAGCATGACAGTGTGTGGCTTGGTGTGGAATGTAGTACATCAAGAAATTCGATCTTATTTAGATGTATTCTTTTGACGTTTCTTTTACTTACCATGAAGCAAAACTAACTTTTCAAATTTTAAAAACTCGCTTTCTTTCTTGAAAGCTTTGCTGTTACTTTAATGGACACAGTAAAATTAGCCGTCTTTGTATAAGAAGAGAATGAGTGGTAAAAGATATAATTTTGCTTCACGTGTGGCTAGTGGTAGAAGACATAATTTTGCTTCACGTGTGGTGAGTGGTAGAAGACATCAAGTTTAGTGTGCTTTTAGCTGGAACAGGCCTTTGATTAGCTAATGGGGACACTGCTACAGAATGGAACTAAAGTTGGTTAGAATGAACATAATGAGCATCCTGGTACAGTAATACCTTCATGCATCATTGCCCCATTGTATATTTTTGCCGTGTTTTCATTTTGCATACTGGATAATTGTGAACTTTTATGTTCTAGAGGAAAAACATCTGTTTTCTTGAGCTATGGTTTCTTTGTTTGTCACTTGTGTAATCCTGTGTTTATAGTTCAACCAATTAGAAATGCCTACATATAGGAACTAGTACGTATGGAGGATGCAAATTGTTGGATCTGAAGCTTCATCTACATAGAGGGGATCTGAAAGGGAACTAAATATAGTTTAGGATGTTGTAAACTGGTCTAGAGTTGAGGTTTTCTGATTTTGGTTTGAGAGTTGACCATAATGGAGCTGTTGGTGGTTTCTTTGCAAGAGCTCCTGTACAGGACTTCAAAGATGAGGGTTATTGTGTGTTATTTTTAGCTGTCGTTTTAGCGTCATGGAGCTTGGTTGCAAGTGCTTGGTGTGGAAAGTATTGCTTAGGAAATTCAATTGTATATGGATATATATGATTGAAATTTCAGTCCAACATGCTGGGTAGAAAAACTAACTCTTCGAAGTTTCCAAGCTTGCTTTATTTATTTATTTATCAAGAGCTTTCTTTTATTTTGAGAGTGGTGCGAGAGTCATATTTGTAATTCTACTGGCTACTCTCAGAGAAGATAAAAGGGTTCTATAAATATCTGATATGGTGTAATTAGTGGATGAAAAGGTTGCTATTTAAAATTTGGTGACTGGAAAATATGTTTCCTAAGCAGCTTGAACATGTCTTTGATTTGTTAGGCAAGCTATTTCATTCTGGAATTTTATGCTGGTTGTAGTAACCATGCTATGTATCCCAGTAACCTTGTTCCATAAGCACATTGGTATATATTATCCTTTTGAGGCATTTATTTCCATGTACTGTATAAAGAACTTTTATGTTTCAGAGAAATCAGTTAATTTGTTATGAGTTTTCCTTGTTTGTCACTTGCTTAATCCTTGAGTTAATAGTATGAGCCATTATAAATGACCATATATATCCTATAGAATCTCATATTTGTGGAGTGGATGTGAATGGATTGATCCGAGGCTTCATTAATCCAATGGGGGTTTAAATGGAATAACCTAGAGTTGGATATTAAAAACTAGATCTTAGTATGTATTTGTTTGAGGCTTTTTAACCTCAATAACTTAATAAATCTAGTTATTAATCAACCTTAATCTTTTTAGTGATTCAGTTTATTACAAGAATTTTTTGTGGTGGTCATACATGCTCAATATTGGCCTTTTAACTTTGTAAATTTGTCAATGGTGGCAATCAGTAATATGGTGACGGCAATAACTGAATTTCTAATGTTTTTCTATTCCATTATTTATACCATCACAAGATTTGCACAAATTAGTTCATTTTCAACCATCATTGGTATGCTTATCCTTCCTGAATTCATGTGCTTGAGAAAAGCAACTGATTTTCTGTCTTTCCTCAAAATTTTGGAAAATAAAAGGTAAAACAATAATGCTGATAAATTCTAGATGGGATGAAAGACTGTCTTAGGGAAATGGATATGAAGCTAATAGGTTAGCGGATCAGAATTCCCAGGTTTCTCGGTTGGGAGAAAATATCTGATCTGAAGAAAAAACACTTGTAAAAGTCTTATCTTCAAACATCCGAAGCAGCTGATCCTTCAAATCTACTGACATTTTGTTTTTTCTAGTTTACTGTGAGTCCAAGATAAAAGATATTAGTTAATCTTTGACACACACACCCCTCATTACTTCCAACCTTGGAGATTTTGAAAGCTGTTGTGTACATTGTATGCACATGCATATGTTCCTTCGAGAAATAGGAGGGATTGGGAAAGACCATAATTTCAAATTTTCAAATTCATGTTAAATTTTGCAATCTCCTTCTCTTCTTGTGGTCTTATATTATGAACTCGTGTCTGAATGATATTTTATTTTTCCTCCCATTTCTTGCTCTTAAATTATACGATTTCAAAGAGCATACAAGTTACCTGTTCATGGTCCACGCTGGTCTTTTTTAGCACATTGATTCTCTACCGCATGCTAACCATGTCAATTCTGGCGTCCTGCTGTGTGGAACTGTTATGGTTGCAACATGACGTGATTGATTTGTTACCCCTTTGCAGGAAGAAACATAAAAAATGCTATTGCTGCTGGAGCAGCACTTGCTGTTACTTCTGCAGTCATTGATGCTGGAGGTCAGACCACGAGACTGGACACTGGCAAGGAGTATTATCCTTACACTACCAAGAAAAGATCCGCCGTTGAGGGATAGTTTTTCAACATTGTTGGTAAAAATGAAGATACTGGCAGGTCGATGGGAGAGCAGTTATAGATGTATGCTGAATTGCCTGCATGTTTTCGGAGATGAAATCATACTCGTGGATCTTCTTTTCTTGAATTTGATCTTTTAGGTCTGGATGGATGATTTGAATAAACATGTTTCGGCAGTTTAATCATCTGTTGCATGATTATTTTTCCCCAGTTTGAGACCACTGCTTTTGTCATTAACCAAATTGAAACGCTACAACAATAATGGTTAAGCTACTACGGGACTGTGGTAGAGGTGTGCTTTACATAATCATCTTCCCCACCATGCAAACGTAGCAAAAATCTGGGAGTTCTTTTATTCAAATTATGTGATTTCTTATGGAGTATACTGCGATCCTCGTGTCATATTTCTAGTATCGAAGACAGACCAGTTTCCATCAAACTTGATATTCATAAAGTAATTGTCTGAGAGCCATTAAAACAGTAAATGATGGATACTTGGATAAAAAAGACGAGCTTGCATCTTTTAATTGATCCTATCAAGAGTGTTTCGTTGACTCCAGATTCGAGCAACCTGAATCATCAGTACATGGCTTTTTCAAACTACAAGCAGCAGAATCTTACAATTTACATGATTCAAAATAGAGAGCGCAAACTTGTTATCTTACTCCACGAACCTTGTACAAGATGGCAAGACGCTGAGAAGAGAACAAGACAGCTGATTACAAACGAGAGAACTTTGAATTCACAGGGAAGTGTGGAACTAGAATTGGTGCACGAACATCTGATTCGATGAATTTTGACCTGACAGGCTGCCCCGCCGCTCCAAGCACTCCATCAATCTCTACGCGAGGAGGCCGATAGAAGCAGCAACAGATGGACGAGAAGAACCCCATTTCCCCCCTCCCTCTGTGAGTTATGCAAGTAATTTGATCTCATTAACTTTTTCTTGAACTTACATGAAAGTCTCCGGTGCTTAAAACAAACAACCATTCTTATCCATAAGGTCCATTAGTCAAGAGCTTGTGTTAGTGACTAAACTCAATCTTGTCGGTCAAATCACAACTTTGAACTATTTGCAATACCTCCTTTTGGTCTATCGTTGTTGATAATTGTGTTTGACAGGTTCATCGGAACCTAAACCTACCAGTCAATCAGTATAAGTGAAGAATACACAGAAGATTCTGATGGGAAACAAGTGTGCAATCCGGGAAAAAAAAAGGTCATCCTGGAAACCTAAATAAAAATGGAGCAAGAGTTGCTGGGGAAATTGTTTTACTTGCACCACAAATTAACCCATCGTTTCTTTTGTCTTCGTTCACCTTTTCAATTACCCATCAATGAAATATCCATGAACGTTCCAGGTCAAGTGGGCATGTTGTTGCAACCAATAAGCTGAAATGTTTGTTTAAAATGTTGGTCTTAAAATAATATTTTTATTATTTTTTTTACAATCATTTTTAATATCAACATATAAATGATCTAAAACTATAAAAAAATATTTTTTTAAAAAAATATATATTTTTAAAATTCAATACATGAATCTATTATTATAAAATCCACTGTTATACCCCAGCCCCACCATGGAGCCATGGGTATTTGTAATTGTTTTATCTTAGAAACTGTCTTTTTAGCGTGGGGGAAATAATTGATGTTTTAAAATGGTTTTTTAAAGTATTTTTTATTTAAAAAAAATATTAAAATAATTATTTATTTTTATAAAAAATGTTGTTGACATTTAGACATCAAAACAATCTAAAATATTTAAAAAAATTAATTTGAAATAACAATTGATAAAAAAAAAATTCAAAAAAAAAGAATAGCAATACTACCTAGACTTTATATTTGGTAGTGTAGTTGAGGTTGATCTTGAAAATGTTTTTCGTTCATAAATGTATTAAAATATATTTTTTAAAATAAAAAATATATTTTTAATATAAGCAGATCAAAATAATCTAAAAATACTAAAATAAAAAATTTAAAATAAAAAAAATTACAAATTTTTTCAAAAATATTTTTAAAGTACAATGTATAATACTTGATTTTCGCCAAACAAAGCCTTTATATGCATGTATAGCCCATTTCAGGCTTCCAAGCAGAGCCTTTTTCAAGTGTGAATTTGGGGGTGATGGTATTTTTCTTCCTTCGACTTGTCTTTGCTTGATTAAAGACTGTTCACCTCTAATTCATTTTATTTTATTTTATTTTATATGCATTTGTCACAACAAGTTATCAGTGAATGGAAGATGCCTCATTTTTAAAAAAAATGTATAGTAATTGTCCTTATTGGTGTTCTAAAATTATTAAAAAAAATATCAATCAATCAAATAATTAAGAAGTGGGTGAATTATTGTAGATTCGCACGGGTTCACATGCTCACAAAACATCGGGTATTTTTTGTTATTTTTTAAGAATTTATTTTATTCCTCAAAGTTGTATTTTTTTTTTAATTTTGATTATCAAGCAAGATTCTTGGTGCTGGAAATCACATTAAAATAAGGGGAAAATGCCATATTAAAGCATACAGCACGCAAATAATCAAAGAAATAGCTTGTTTATTAGTAAGAAGACAGATGAATTTACATCACGGTGGAGCATGAGGATTTAATTTAGGAGCCATTGCCTCGATCTCTCTTTGAAGAGTATACACGCATGATCTGGCATATAATTTTTTATAGGTTTCAAACATCAACTAATCTGCAATGTGTTTGGCAACAAATTAGATCTCTCCCAAGTTCCCTCTCGATGCAAGAAAGCATGGCCAGGGATTTCATTCACGAGGTGTTGAATATCGTGTTTCCTCTTACAACAGTCATTTCACTCCTGATAATCTTTCCGCCATATCTTGTGTTCAAGCTGCTAAGTTACATCAAAAGATCCATATTCAGTGAAGATGTGGCCGGAAAAGTGGTTCTCATCACCGGAGCATCTTCTGGCATTGGTGAGGTCAGTATCGAAATCCCAATATGCATGAGAGTTTTGAGGAGCTTTTTTCATTATCAGATTTGGGAGGATTGAATATCCCAACCGTGTTTCTGCTTACTAATAATTTGCCATTGTCTTGCATGTTGCCGCAAGTAAAGGGTCTTGCTTACGAGTACGCGAAGAGAGGAGCTCGATTAGCCATTGTTGCGAGAAGGAAGGACCGCCTTCGACTGGTAGCTGCTAAAGCAAGAGAGCTTGGTTCACCAGATGTTTATGTGATCCGTGCGGACATTGCTAAGGTTAATGAGTGCCAGGAACTGGTTGAGAAGGCAGTGAAACACTTTGGACAGCGTAAGTGTGCGAGAAACTATACAAGAAAGAAACATTTTTTTTTTCTCGCAGCATATTAATTATATATATGGGCCTTTTGGTTTTTGCTATTTTTTCAACAGTGGATCATTTGGTTAACAACGCTGGGATTGTACGAGTTGAACTGTTCGAAGATTGCAGACTCTCTGACTCGGCTTCTGTCTTGGTATATACCATCAAAGTGTAATCAAGGCGTGCTCGTAACTTAATTTGGAAATTTGGACTGTCATTTACTATGGTATTCATGTGCTTGGGGGCAGTTCTCTTTCATTTACTATGGTATTTAAGTTTTTAGACGAGATCTTGTCAAGCAATGTCCTCCTTGCCCTAATCTGCATGTTAACATATATTTTTAGCCTTAATATCATAGAAAATAACATCCCCTTCCCTCCACAGGACGTGAATTTCTGGGGCGCAATATATTGCACGCGTTTCGCTGTCTCCCACCTCAGGAAAAGCAAAGGAAAGATTGCTGTGAATTCATCTCTAGCTGCTTGGTCGCCAGTTCCAAGAACAGCCTTGTATTCAGTACGTAAATCCATTTAGCTAGTTCTATGCCTTTAACGAACTTTTTATTTTTCTGTATTTTTGGCTCGCGAATGATGGATGATCATCTGCAATGGCTTCAGGCAAGCAAGGCAGCCTTGGTAAGTTTTTACGAGGCACTGAGGAATGAATGCGGTTCGGATATCGGTATAACAATCGTGCTTCTAGGGTTAATCGAGTCAGAGATGACTGCACCTGATGCAGCCTCGGGGCCAGGCTCGAACCAGGTATGTAAAGAAAAGCCCCACCACTTTTCACAGTTTGTACTGAAAGTAACCAGAAAAACTACCACTTCACCTTGTTCTTGCAGAATATAAGTACTGATTTATTGTAATTAATGTTCAGCACCATACCAAGTTTCTCCCGCCGCTCGAGTCAACAAAAAGATGTGCCGAAGCGATTCTGAAGAGCACTTGCCGTGGCGACAAGTACTTGACAGAGCCATCTTGGCCGGGTGCTTTTTTTATGGTCAAGTTGTTGTGTCCAGAATTATTTGAGTGGTTTATTCACTGGAATTTCATGAAAAATGAAATCCAAGCATAGAAAATCACGGGTATATATATATATACACACACACACATATATATATATACCATACTTACATGGGCATGCAGAAAATAAATTTCTAGCGGATTACATCTCATTTGTCTTTATTTTTCATAAAAGGTCACAATGAAGTGAGTTCTCATCGGCATAACAATAATAATAGATGTTAATTAGAAGAAAACTAATGAAGTGTTTTTTTAATAAATATTATGTACTACTAGTACATTTATATTCCATTCATTAAAAAACTATTTTCAATAAATTTGTAATTAATTTGCTCCATTTTCTATATTTAGATTTAAATCATGGAATTAAAATAATGAAATTATCTAGAAAAACAATAATATGTTGATGCGTAAACTAATCCAAATATACTCTTACTTGTGGAAAAAATCCATGATCCATTTTTAATTACTTTTAGAAATAATTTTATGCGAATAAGTTAATAATAGTGTGAATATAGTTATCAATGTGAAACTATTATAAAAAAATAATTTAAAATTTAAAAAATAAAAAATACAGTTGTTGATTTGAAATATCTTTTTTCAAGAGATGACAGATGACTGCGATCTAAAATAGTAAGTCTCGAGTTCGAGTCAAACATAATTTTTTTTATAAAAAACTAAAATAATTAAAATTTTATTCAATCACTTTGATCTATAAAATATATTTTTTAATTGGATAGAATTTCTTTGTATACAGAAAAAAAATGTGAAACATCACCAACATCCTCGTATTCAAACATTTATGGAGTTGGCTAATTAATTAAACTGCAATGGGATTTAGTAAATTAAGGGCCCGTGATTGGATTCTTTACTGGACCAGTTATTAGGCTTATATGAATTGGGCTAGGCCCAATATTGAATGCAAGTAAATTTATTCTTATACAAAAGAAAAATGAACCAAATAAACTAAAAACAAGCCCAGTTCCTGCTAGAGCCGGGAGATCTAATATATCCCTTCTGCAGTACCACGTGGCAGCGACCCATTGCCTCTCCCAAATTTCATGTGGCCATGCCAGCAAATCAACTGATTCTCAAAAGTTGCCAAGACAGAAACACGGACAGAGAAAGAGAGCTGGAGATAATCAAGGAGCAGAACTGCAAATGGCTGGAGTTGCTACTTGTGCCTTAACTCTCTCTTCGAGAAGGTAATATAAGCTGTTCTCGCTTCTTCTTTTTTGGCATTTTTTTTCTACTATGCATATCCGCTGCCTTTTTATTTTTAATTTCTTCAAGAATAGGTAGCCTGCATGCTAATATGGTTCACTCTTCCAAAAAAATTCAAATTTCAGCTTTTGAGAAGCTGTTTTGGTTTGAAAGCTTAAGATCAAGAAGCTTATTATTGGGTTCTAAATGCTGCCTTAATGTGTGAGCATTGCAAAACAATCCCGACCTTTCTTATATTTCACTACTCCTATTTTCCGCATTGGTTTCGAAGATTGATGGGGGTTTGGAAAAACATTGATTAATCCTAAGTTTTATGTTTGTTTGTTTGTTTTTCCTCCTCCTTTGGGTTTACAAGTTCAAAACTATTGCAGCTCAACTATTCAAGTGATGATGTTGCTCTTAGATACTAAATATAGAGGAAGATTAATAGTCTGATTGTTTACCGTATAGTTTTCTCAAGAACCAAAGGAGGTTCTGGACATTTTCTTGTATCTGTAGGTACAAAACAATTGGCTGAGATAAGTTAATGCATGGGTACATGGAAAAAAATATTCAACATATTTTTAAGTGAGATAGATGATTATGAACACGGGAATAAGGGATTAAGGTTGTGATTTCAGTAAATTCACGACGTCTTGGTTGGAATTTGAGACTCGTCATAGAAGAACCATTCGAGGAGAACCAAAACGTTGGAGAAATTTTGGAATTAGAGCAGAAGTGGATTTTGTGAATTCAGATGAAGCAAAGAAACTTGTAACGGATGAGGGATATGTTGTGCTGGACGTAAGAGACAGAACTCAATATGAACGAGCTCATATAAAATCATGCTATCATGTTCCTCTTTATATCGAGAATCAAGACAATGACTTTGGTAAAACCTCTTCCTTTGTAGTTTTCAATGCTGATTTATGTTCTTGGTTGTTCATTCCCTAAGAATAATTTTCTGCAGGTACAATAATAAAAAGAACTGTGCACAACAATTTCTCGGGTTTGTTCTTTGGCTTGCCATTCACTAAGCTCAATGATAAATTTGTGGACTCTGTGCAGAGCCAGCTTTCACCTAAAAGTAAACTGTTAATTGTATGTCAGGGAGGATTAAGGTTAGTTATTATTCTGCCACTGATGGCATGACCTACTAACGCAGAAGTGTTTTTCAATTTGTATTTTCTCTTATGTTGGAATTTTGCTGCTTATTTTTGTAGTACCAGTTTGAGGGTCTTTAAATTAAGAGATTCATCAGAGAAGCTGCAATTGTGTTTCGTGTGGAATTCTGTTATTTGGTTTCCCTTTTTATGATATATTTTTTTGTGGAATGCAGCAGTGTGGATAAGTAGAAATGCTTAAATTCTAAAGAAGAATTTAATTCGGTGATATATCAAGAATATATGGCTTTAATATATAGATTGTTTATCTGTTAATATCCCAGAAATGTTAAAGATTGAGGTTTATACCTTGGAAAATCTGGAAGATGAAGTTCAAAATTTGAGTTTACGATACCACCGTTATATCTTCAAACAAAACCATTGATATCACAGGTAAGAATGTTTGATTGAAGTTGCTCTAGGAGAGGGGCATTTGATAAAAAATTAGTGACGGGGAAAAGAGAGAGAACAAAATGTTTTCCTGGGGTCTGAAGATCCATCATTGTGTAGAAATTAGTTTTTACTCATAATTGTAACTCTCCTTGTGCTTCTTAAGTTCTTATCCAAATTAATTTCTATTGAGATGGCATCGCTGTTTACCAGTACAACTGCAACACATATCTACTTTCTTATCGCTTCGATTTTCCGTTGCTTCACTGTCTCGAACTTACCTGGCCTGGAAACTACATGACACGACTCAGCTTCTTTTTAATTTCAAGGTCTACAGCTGCAGCCAACAAGCTAGAGGCAGCTGGTTTCAGAAATGTAGCATGTGTAACATCAGGGCTTCAGTCTGTAAAACCAGGTTAAAACTCCGGAGCCACCCCTTCCTTGTCAAGCAAAGCAATTATAATGTTTGCCGAGCAAGGGAAATGACGGTTTTTATTTTTATTTTTGTGCAGGAACATTTGAATCTGAAGGTTCTACTGAGTTGCAAGATGCTGGCAAAGCTGGTTTGGTCACAATTCAAGGAAAGATCTCAGCAGTACTTGGAACTGTACTTATCTGTAAGTCACAGCAACTTGTAGAGCTTGCATGATGATATGGTCAGCAATTCCTCCTTTCTGACTATCTAATGCGTATAGGTGCGTATCTGTTCATCACCTTCTTCCCAGATCAAGCAGAAAAGCTGTTTCAACTGGCCCCGTCGGGCTAGCCCTAGCCCCGTCGAGCTAGTCCTTGTGATAATCCCAAGTTTTTTGCAAGTGTAAACGGTGACATGATCCAGGAAAGGTTGGTGCTCAAGTTCCAGCAGAGCAATATCCTAATGAACAAGAGAGAAGTTAATGATATTGATTCAGGTCGGTGGCCATGTAATTTCTTAAGATTAGCACATCAGAAATTAAGAGCCAACAATTGAACTCCTTTTAATTTCCATTCATGAACGGCTTTGGTATGAAAATTACAACGCTGGGCATTCTTCTCAAATTACAGATCGTTCTTTACTATTAAATAAATAACGCCAAGTTTGATCAGATGGGTCGTTATTATCAGATTTGATTGCATGAATTAAAAAAGAAAGGCATTGGTGTGTGTTTGGTGCTGTGATGGAAGATTGGAAGGTGATTTTACAAAATATTTTTTAATTAAAATATTATTTTTTTTTAACACCAGCATAAAATATCATAAAAAAATAACATAGAAATATCAATATAATATTTTTTAAGAGCAAAAATTAAATTAAAGCAAGAGTGCACTCAAGCTGATAACCAGAATAAAATAGAAGGCATGCTTTCACTTTTTATGAAAGTTTCAATTTTTTTATCCGCCATAGTTGCCATAACAACAGCGTCCAAGATCCCGTCTCATACTCAGCAACATGCTCCAATTTATCGCTCGTATTTACCGATCAAGAGTTCAAGACTCTCATTCCAGGAAATGAATATGTCATCATTTAATATTGCATTCTAATACTAATACTAATACTATTTTTTAAGAAAAAAAATTATTTTATTTTAAAAAAACTAAATTAATATTTTATTATTATATTAAAGATTGAAAAAAAACTATTATTTTAATACTTTTTTTCAACATTTTGAAAAACAAAACATCTACCATGCTCTATTTATTATAGCCAAGCAAGCATGATTGTGAATCTAAATCAACAGCTACAATAAAATTTCCTTTCCAAAAATTATTACAATTGAGATTAGCATAGACAACGCATTTTAGGCAACAATGTCACCGGATAAATGTCAACTCCAAAGAATCGAAGTACATAGGATTGATTCTCTGATGCCTCTATCTACTACCGATTAAAGATAAAATGTCCACTCCAGAGGGTTTGATTATCTGCTGCCTCTATCTCCTACCAATCGAAATACCATTGAAACAGGAAAAAAAAAACACCAAAAAGCTTCTGAAACCATCCTTGATTGCACCAGAAGCCATCCATGATTAATCATCCATCATTCCACATCAATCGCCTTGTAGGCAGTAAAGTTGTCTGACATTTCCTGAAGCTGTAACATCATAAAGTGATGACAACTCAATATTTTACAATTGTTTGCAGAAACATTTCCTAGGTTTGTTCTACTACATATGCATTAAATGTTTTGGATACAGAGTTCCACATTAAATAGCATACATTAACAAATGCAGAGTTGTGGAAGGTATTGTTAGGTTTATAATCTATAACTGATGAAGTGAGTATAGACAAGTATTGTTAGGTCTAGGGCAAGCAATTCCCCACCTAACCCCAGAATGAGATTGTTCCAATTCTAATTTTCAAACATTTTGATGAAATTCCACATATAATTAATTTAAACTTCAGTAACTTATCTTAGATCCCTCAGAACAGCAAGATATTCCATTCACCGAACAAACTTAATTGAAAAGAAGACCACATGACCAAAGCAAATATATTTCCTCAAACTAATAAACCATGTAAGCTATAACACTATGAATACTGAAAAATAATGGTCTATCATGTTTTATGATCAGTATCAATGAGCACAGATACGTAAATGATTAGAATATGTTTGCATCATATTACAGGGACTGTTAGCATAGATGTGTAAAAAATCATGTTAATGAACACAATTAAATGAAGGAAACAAGATGCTTATATACTTGTGTACACCCACACTCTTATTTGTGTGTGTCTATTTGTATATGTCAACTTTTAATTTCAGAATGTTTGAGAAGTTTATAATGGTTAAATCAAACATATACATTTCTAGCATATTACTATACTAATGAAGAAAAACATGAATTAAAGTAATTGTTACCATATAACCAGTCTTTAAATAATAGGTGGAGTGCACTTGACAGTTCTCGCTTTTGATTTTCTTCAAGAGGAGCTTCCCTCAATAATTTCTTTGTCTCTCCCAAATTCTTTATCTGGAAAAGATAAGGGGTGTTACACTTAATCAAACACCAAAAACTAGCAAACATTAATATAGGCAAGGGGCAACACAGGCAAAATCCAAGACTCATGAACTATATCCAGCTCTATCAAAATACAATTGTATAGCTCTTCCATCATCTTATCATAAATAGTTTTAATCAGTTTGAGTGCCAGTCCACATACATTTCTCTGCTGAGATGCCAAGTAAGCCTCGGGTAATTGAAACGGGTTATCTTTTGTTGACCCTGGGGTTTCAGCTCCAAACCAATTGGGAATCTGTTAAATCAGGAAGGGGAAAGGCGAGTGAATGTTTTCGTAAGTAAATTAACCCTAAAAGAAGCATGAAATTTCATGTGATGGATGTTCAAAAGGGAAGAGAAAGCGACCCCAGTCAGTAATACCCAACCTGCATCCCCAAAAACCCCAGGGGCAATAAAAAGGAAGGAATGAGACAGGTAACAACATAGAATGCAAAAGAAGAAAAAAATGATAAATGATAATATCAAATAATCTGGACATCAAACTTCACATACTTCAAGAAGATCAAATTAAAAAAATGTGAGATTCGACAGAAAATAAATAATGAAATCAGCAAAGGTGTTTAAAACAAACAAAAAAACGCACCAATTTTAACAAGAGATTGTATAAATTATACCAGAAAGTTTGTGAACTGGTCAGGGTCTACCCGTGCAACTGGTTCGGCTTGAACATCAGGGACACCAGCAGGATGAGATAATGAATCATGGGGATCAACCACTCCCAAGGCCAAAGTTTCATCCCATCTGTTGATGGTTGCATCAATGCCTACATCAGCCATGTGCTCCTCCAACTCTGAATAAAATGTATTATATGGTGCCACCTGATTAAAATTTAACAGAATGCTTATAGTGTTAATCTTCATTTGTACTTGAAATATATAAAAGAGAAAGGATGTTCAATTATAACCAATGAACTGCTTAATAGGATGCAAAAGTACAGAGGTTTCATTTTTTTTTCAATAAGCAAATCACATCATAGCAGTATGCATGTGTTCAAGAGTAGGGTTAAAGAGCTCAGCTAGCGCACATCTGCCTTTTGCAGGCCCACATCTAGCAATAACCAATACCATGAAATACCAGCAAACTGCAAAAGGCTCCAGAACTATAATTTAATCACCAAAATTAAAAAGAATCTACAAAAAACACAATGAGTTCCAATTATGAGTAAATTTTCTTTATGTTCAAAACCAGACATGAAAGGTTAGTGGACACTTGCATCACCATGAAACTTCTCTCCTCTGTAAGTATGTAATTTACAACACATAATATTATAACAGCCATGACAGAAAACAGTTTACAGCACAAAAAAGAGGATGGTTTAAAGCTCACCTGTAGCTTATGGTTATCACCAACCATTAGTGGTCGTTGATTTACCCCGAGAAAGAACACACACTCACGACAATTGGAAATGCAGACCCGTTTTGCTGCTGTAATAACATGAACTCGCTCGCAATGTTCAACCCTTACAGCCTGTAAAAGACATGCACACCATCATTTTTTATCTAGAAATAACCCATAACCCTCAACATGAGTTGATTATTAGATAATAGGAAAAAACCTAGTGGATTGACAGAGAAAGGGGAATCATTTTAAGGGTGGGGTCCAAAAATTCACAGCAATATATGTTTTCAACAGAAAAGCACACACGCTGCAAGGCTAATCACTCACCAAGAGTAATGGTTATTACGAATTGATACAGCAGTTGAAGGAATGTGGAAAGGCATGCTCTCTATACAGAATATTGACAACTACAGATTCCTTGTTAAATATTCTTCACATAAATATCAAAGTGGTACATCAAAACATGAAGAGTTAATAACAACTACAGATGCTAAATGCTAAAATGATAATGCCACACTTGCACATACACTCATAGACAGCAATGTGGTGAAAAATAAACTGAACCGTTCAATTTCTCATTTAACAAAGGAGGTAATTTTGGTGACTAAACCACGAGAACGATTTCCAGCAGGTACGAAGGGGTCTGCAACCCACTTTCATCAAATTTTGATTTATTTATTTTTTGCTTAAAATTATTTTTTTAGATCGTTTTGAAGTGTTGATGTCAAAAATGATTTTTTAATATATATATATATATATATTATTTTAATGTGTTTCCAAGTGAGAAACACTTTAAAAGGCAATAGTTGCCACACTCCCAAAGACTAGTTGATTGAAACAGTCAGTACTCACAAAAACCAAGTGTTTGTTACTACCTTGCCAACAGCTCCAAGGACTATAGTAGCATCAGAGCATCCATAAATGGTAGCATATCTCAGAGGTGCTAAGATGTAAAGGATGGAATCATGACAATTTAGAACCTGCAACCACACAACATGGTTAAAATTGCCAAAAAACAATACAACCTTGAAGCAAGCAGATTTAAAACTACGCTGCAAAGACAAAGCAAGCAAACACATGTTCACCAAAAACAATGGTCAAGGAAATGCTCTGTTCTCTTCATGGGATAGTACACATGATAGCATATCAGCATTGTATGGTGCAAATTGGTTCAGACAACACATAGAAATCTCAGAGATGCTAGGCAAATCCACGACCAAAGTTCATAACCAAATTCATAAAGTCAAATCCCATCAGCATTACAAGCAAATTTAAGTTTTAATGATGTGATTTGCATTTCAACATGCCAAGGACTAAACATGCCGTGCATTTTAAGGGGAAAATACATGCTTTGAAGTCAAGCAGAATTGTATTGAACTAAGCTCAAAAATCTACTACATATCCTTAACAATCCCTGTTAGAAGCAATAGTTTCAAATTAGGAATTAATAAGTTAAAAAAATGTTATCTTGTTATTTTTAAGAAAGAACAGAGATGAAATGATGAAAATTCATTTCATTGCTAACCTTTACAGAAGAAGAACCTTTAAGATCTGATGGTTGCTTTACAAATGATAACTTTGAGATCCCCTCAATAAAACATGAACCCCTAGCACCAGGTGAGGTCTTGATCGAACTTGTACAGGCATCAGTCATGGCTACATCAGAATCAGAAGAGTTGGCTGGCCCATTTTCTTTGGAAGAAATTCTTTCAGTAATATGTTCCAAAGCAGATGCTATATTCTGTGAAATCCAATCATGGACTTGTGTAGCAGGAGCAGGAATGGCAGGCATGTCAGGATCTGAATTGGCAAAAAATGGGGCAGCTTGGCTTAAGGTAACTACTTCAGATCCTTTGTCACCAAATTGAAGAAGAAATCCAAGGTGCTCAAATCCTTCCATGGACAAAACCTAATAAAGTGCAGTTAAAGTTGCAAGTGAAAACCAGATGAAAAAGAAACCAGCAAGCAGAAAACAAATTATGAAGACACCAAAAGATCCAAGCATTAATATGTGTCAGTAAATTTTCACAAGTTGACCTTAAAACATTTTCCAAATCATATTTATTCTGGAAATATACTTTCATGAGCATGAAGTTATAATGCCTAGAGCATGTGTGCAAAACATATATTTAATGTTCTTATTTAACCAACTATTGAGAAATATTTTTACAAACCAGAGACTCTTCTCCTTCTCTTTCTCCTTCTCCTTCCACAGGCTCCGCCAAAAGAGAGAGAATGTTAGCCATGTGCTTTTTTAGGTAGGACAACTGATGAGCCTCTTCATCTGCCTGCGATGGCCGGCGGCTATTGCTACGCACAAGCTTCAATCAAAGAGAAACCAATTAAAAATCAACATAAACGAATTAAATCAAAATTTTCATCAATAGCTAGATCATGTTTCAGATTTTGGTTGAGGTAGACTACATTACATTCACGCAAACACAACAAACAAAACAAAACTTGATCCATAAAATTTGGAGATTTTTCAATTTGGGATTTTGCGTCATTCTAAACATCAAAGGCATTAGCAAATGTTGATGAATCTAAAATTGCAAACTGTTAGAGAGCCTATGCCACATTGAATCGATAAACAATGGATGATTAATATATAAAGCAGGGAATGGACCGCCCGCCACAAGGCTTGAGTCTTTTGGATAGAACTCAAACTCAACTATCTAATAGTACAAATAAACATTTACCAACAAAAACATATAATCTAGTCAACCCACCATAAAAAGTGAAGACTAAGAGCATTCGCTATCCGTATAGTTCTACAGAATGAAGCTGTATGCTGGAAAGTGTCAAATCCCATCATCAAACCTCTCGAACCAGAAATTCAATAAACAAAATCATTTTTGGTAGAGCCCGAGATAAAAGGGTCATGAATGGAATCTACATAAATCCATAACTTGCTGCATGAACCCCTAGCACTAGGTGAGGTCCGGACTGTATCATACACCAAAAAAGAAGAATTAAAAAAAACCGCACATTTTCTTGATTGCAATGTTCATTATGATATGACATGCCTAACCCTTCATAAATGTTATCACATTATATAATTACAGAAGCTCTTCATCGAATTTTTCACGGACACAACAATTGCATTCCTAATCAACATGATCATCTAAAAAAACACCAGCATTTATAAAACTAACCAAATCAATCCATTTAATTACAAAAGCAGTACCTGAAGCGGCGATAAAGCCGACAAGTAACCATCAAAGGCTGAAGTCGACGGCCAAACATCGGCAACAGCAGCGGCATCTTTATGCGTTCTCGGCAGCAATTTCTTGTAAGACTGAATATATAGAAACAATATCAGATCACGCAAATCGGCACCAACCGAATCAACCTCATCTGACCGAGCTTTCACAAGCGGGTCGGAATCAGAGTGCAGAACCGAAGCGAGCGTGTCGAGAATCAGCCTCGCGTGGTCGGTGGAGATCTGGAGAGAGTCAGCGAGTAAGGAAGAGCTGACTCGGTTGTGAGTAGAGAGCTGTTGTTTGAGTTGTATTAGGGTTGGGGTCGGGTCAGGGAAGATTAGTTTGGGGATTGGTAAGAGTCCGTGCTCGAATGGCTCCCGACGAGGGTGGATTAGGGAGCTTGGATTCGGGTTTGGAGTTGGAGCAGGATTTGTATTCGGGTCGGGCGTGGACGTTGTTTCTGTTGTCATGGTTTTTAAGATGGAGAAATTAGTTCCTTCCGTGTGTGTGGAGATCTTTGAGAATGAGTAGTGGTTTTGTGAGAGAAAGAAGGGAAGTGAGGGTTGCGGTTCAGTGCGGGTACTTGCACGAGGAAGAGCTGCGTGGCGGGATTTGATTTGACGAGTCTGACGAAGACAAGCAGATTGTAACATGTTCAAGAGTTTTTGCGGCAACACGTGAGGGTTTTTTTACGGGATCTGTTTACTATTTGGGCAAACTGAGACCAATCACCACATAAAAGCCCTGTTTATCAATGAGTTCAAAAACAATATTGAAATTTTTTTATTTTTTATTTTAAATTAAATTTTTATAATTATTTTTAGATATTTATTTTTATATACATTGTTTTTAAACAACTAGATAATGCCCCGCGCTTCGCCGCGGGCGGCATAATATTTTTTTCAATGTAAAAAATATTAATTGTGTATATTTTTTATTATAATATAAATTTAAGTAAAATAATAAATCTATGCAGAATTCATGTCAATCGCAATTTTTCTATAAAATATATGAATTTAAAATCGCTATAAATTTATTTGTTTAGTAGTTTTAAACGATATAACCAGCATAAATTTATCATCATCATTAAATAAGTATTAAATAATTTCTTATTTAAAATATGCATTAAATAATCATTATTATTGCGCAAATAATAAAATTATAAAAATCATATAATCCAAAGAAAAAATAATAATAAAAGAGCACATCTAGCCATGGCACCACAAAAAAATATTTCATGGAAAAAGTATATTTAGAAAAAAAAAACGAAATAGAAAACATAATCAAGAAAAAAACAAAAAAAACTATAAAAAAATTTGAATCCAAGGATTAATCTTAGTGCGCTTAAGCTAGCATAGACACTCTGATTATAAAAAAAACAAATATACATATAACCAACAAAAAAAATTCAAGTAAAAAATTAGAAAAAAAGCAAGAAACAAAAAAAAGGAAAAAAAGAGAGGAAAAAACAAAAAAAAAAGTAATCAGAAAAAAAAAAGGAAAACACAATTGCAATGTAAAAAAAAAAAGAAAAAAAAAAAGAAACTCACTGTAGCAATCCACAGTGATTTGTGTGGGGAGCTACAGTGAATTCCCCACACCCTTTATTGTATTGTTAATTGTTAATATCTGTTTACTATTTCGGCAAACTGACAGCAATCACATTTGTTTTTATTTGTTGTAATTTTATCTTCATTATATATTTTATTTTTCATTTCAGTTTTTATTTTTTATATTTTTTATTTGGTATTAATTTCTTTATTTTATTTGATCCTTTGTAGACAATATTTATTTTTTATCTATATTTATACATCTAGTTTTTAGATTTTAATTTTAATTTTTGTTGATGATTTATTTTTATTTGGTTCGGTCTTTTAATATTTAAAATTAATATTTTTTTTATTTTTCTCTCTGTTCTTTTTTTTGTGTGTTTTTGTTATTTTTATTTATACTTCCAATAAGATGATTCTATGGTTTCATTATTTGTGCAATAATAGTGATTATGTCTTTTATTGTTTTCTGGTAGAAATGTTTTGCTTTTATTCTATCTTTTAGGATGATTTAATTATTTTAATTGTTATAATTATGATAATGATGGTAACGTAGAGATGGATTTTCAATGATGTTTTATTATTTTTTAATATAGAAAATGAGTTACGTGTTTTTACTATTTGGTTATTACAAGTGTTTTCATAATTTATATTTTATTTGTTGTGTTTAATTTAAATTGGATTAACAAATTAATTAATCCTAATATAGTGAATTTGATGATTTAGATATCCGAATCTTCTGGGTTTTTTTTTAATGACGACGATGATTTTATGTAGATTATTTCATTGAAACATGCAAAATAAATAAATTTATATCAATTTTAATTTTAATTTTTTTATAAAAAAAAATTTGCACTCCACAATAATTCTGCATGAATTTATATTTTTTCTCAAATTTATATTATAATAAAAAAATTCATCCAATTAATATTTTTTATATTAAAAATATATAATTTCGGCTGCGACGTACGTGCAAGTGGCTTAGAATTGCTAAGAAAAAAAAAAAGAAGAAGCGTGGGTTCTACTCACATTAAAAAAGAAAAAGAAAAAAAAAAGGAGGCTTTCCACTAAAGGTGTTACTGTTAATCTCATAGTTAATAGGCTTTATTAAAATAAAATAAAATAAATTCAACTCGAAAATCGATAAGACGACCCGATTATGGAGAAGTTTTTTCAGCGACTCTTTAGCATTTTCTATGAAAGTCTTGGACCTAAATCCAGGGCAGTCCTTTGCTGATAGGGCTAGTATTAGACCCTCGGGTCTCTCGAAAAGTAGGCAGCCTATGCACATTCATGGGTCTTGTATTGGACGTTATGGACCAAGTCCATTTGAGAACTTGCTGTCGGTTTGTGACTTCTAGGAACCATACCCACCCACAAGACTATAAATATTATGTTTCAAAACTTTTAAAGATTTTTTAAAAAAAAGTTGATTTTTTTATTTTTTATTTTAAATTAAATTACGTTTGGAGTTAAAAAATAAAAAACATGCAATTTATATGAAAAAACCTTCACAGCCCTCTATTTTTTATATTTAAAATATTCCTTCATGGTTAATTATCTTAGTATTGTTTATATTTTATTTTTTTCATCACCAGTTATTGATATCAACCCCAATATAAAATTGTTATCAATACCATTGAAACTTTTTCGTGTTATGCTCCTACACTATGGAAATTTTATTGTTGTACGTTCTTGTCATTTACTTTTTTTAATAAAATTATTTTGGTGCTTATATTTTATATTTATTTAAAAAAAATATTTGTTATATATACCATGGTATTATTTTATTTTATTTTATTTATTTAAGAAAATCATTTCCCTTCTTTTAACAATTCATGAAAAATATACGATAATATAAAAACGAATTTTATCTCAAATTCTTAACGATAGTAGCGCATCAATTGATATAAAGATACAATGAAAATGAGAATATGGTATACAAATAATATATTTTTTAAAATTATTTTTACACCAATATATTAGAATAATATAAAGATATACAAAAATAATTTAAAATTATATTTGTTTTTGAAAAATCGCCTTTCAAGTTTTTCCAAACGGGGCAAATTAAAGTTTCAAACTTGATTACGTGAAGCTAAATACAAAAAGTATAAGTTATTTAGGTAAATAAATAAATATTTTTCTATAATTGAGCAAATAATGAAGTTATTTAGCGTAATTAACTCTCGGTTGTGTAAAGCTATTTCTATAAATCATCCATGAATTTTCATTTTCCCTGTCGTTTTCTTCTCGAGCTTTGGGTGATAAGAAAACCATCATTGTCTTTCCCCACCATTTTACATGATCATGATGAAAATAATTGATGGAAACAACATAGCCCTGTCAGCGAGCACCATAACATGGTTTGTGATGATCAAGATAAAGGTCGATTACTTGCAAAACTCACCGTTCGATGTGAATGGCATAATTTTGAGAAAAAGGATCGAATGTAGCTGATTGCTTGCTGAACCCACCACACCTTTGTGTCTGCCTCCTAATTACCACATGAATGTCTTGACAAAATATGGAGCTACTAAGTTAATTGTGGTTTTTAAAAATATTTTTATTTTCAAATATATTTTTTTAATATTTTAAAATTATTTTTAACATACATATATAAAAATATTTTTTTATTTTATTTTTTACAAAAACATTTTAGAAACATGGTGGTTGACCTGCGAGCATCATCGTCGAGTATCTATTACGCATTTACGCCACCTTCCATCACGTCCCCATCTCTTTCACTGCATTTAGAAGTTTTTGGTGTCGGGCGTGTCAGATAACAAAAGGGCTCCCGGGTCTGATTTTATAATTCTGGATATTCTTAAAATGATTTTTATTTTAAAATATATTAAAATAATATAGTATGATTGAGAACTAGATTTCATTTTTTTATTTATTTTGGGAGATCTTCACACCCTCATGATTCAATAATGGTGGTTAACCGGTCAACCAATACCGGCTTTATTATGTAATTTTTAAATCAATCATTTTACAAATTTATAGATCAAAATTAATTTGTAAAATTATTTTAAGTTTATAATTAAAATCTTAAATTGAATAATTTAATTCGAGTTAAATCATGTTATGCTGCAGTGGTCTTAGAAGATAGCTGGTATCCAACAAAAGCAATGGGATGAATATCTCTTTTGGTGAGCATGAAAGACACCTGTGAATAAAAAGCACAAACCAGACATTGCACCACATGCTCTTTTGTCCTTGCATGGCTTTAATATTGTCACACCTGCAGCCTCATATGCTTACCATGAAACCTATCTCACTGAAGGACACGTAACCCTTGGACATTCTTGGAAACCACAACGCTGTACTTTGACCTTAGAACACACGTCATGGATGTATGCTCGACTTGCGTTGGATATTTCTATGAACTGGTTGGTAAATATCCAACTTCACACGCACGCAAGTAAATTTAAAGCATTTTTATAGTTTTTGAAAGTATTTTTTATGTTGAAATATATTAAAATAATTTTTAAAAATCAGTGCATTAAAATAATTTAAAAATACTAAACTACCCGTTTTTAAAATTAAAAAAAAACATCAAACCATGGTTTGGCTGCAGTGCCAAAGGGCACTTCAGAACTATTTTTATCATCCTGTACTTGTAAAAAAAAATTAACACCACACCCACTTGCTTAATGTGTGAAAACGGTTGCGGTCTTTTTTTTAGTATTTTTTATTTAAAAATATATTAATTTTTTTTATATAAAAAATATTTTTTACATTAATAAATTAAAATAATCTAAAATCACAAAAATATATCCTAATAAATAAATAAAAATCACAATAAAACCGTACAATCAAGAAATATATTTTCACCGACATAAATGATAAAAAAAAAGAATCCAATGAAAAAACATGAAAAGACACCTTGCTTACCGAGTTCCCTTGGCGCTACTATCTGACTCACCCACCAAAACACACTCACACGCCACCACGCTCCTGGAATAAACGCAATTACACGTGCGCAATTCTTCACACGCTTGACTGGGGGGGAGTGAGAGAGTATGTTCTGCGTGTATTCTCACAGATTCATTAAAGTGAAAAACAAATCCTCTTTACTAAATTAAAATTATAAAAAAGAGGAAGCCAAAAGCAAAAGGGCTCCGACAACTCAGACCTCCTTCTCTCTAGAAGTATCTTCTCTTCCCTTCTTCGTTCTTATCTTTTCCATGCCTGTGTAGATGACGGAGCGCTAGGGTTCTTTTCTGGATATTTCCTCATGTTTTTCGAGGTATGCTAGAAGTAATCCTTTCTCTTGTTTGCTCTTTTTTTCTAGATAATAAAATTTTCGTGACCTTCTTTGCTTATCCGATACTTTTATTTCATGGGAAAATGACAAAAAAAGTGAAGGACACTCTGAAAATCCAAACTCCATGCAAGGTGTGCTATAACTCATCCTCTGCTTGTTAACTTTCTGAGAAACCAAACAAGTTTTTTTGAGTGCTTTTTTGTTAAGTTGGTGAAAAGGAAATTAAAAGAAAACAGTGATGTAGTATGCGGTTTATTTTCTTGGATATTTCAACTGTTTTTGAGCAGCCAAGCGGAAAAAGAAAGTTTACGTACAGTTTGTGATCATTTTTAAATTATTCTTTTTTGAATCATTATATCATTTGGTGTTTTATGACTTGCGATTGCTGTCTGCTTTTATTTTTTTGTTTTTTTTACTGTGTTCGGTTTCAGATCTGAAGATTCAAGGATTTGTTTGTGAGCAACAATCATTTAAAGGATCCGATGAAATATTAAAGATCATAATGTGTAGTTTTGCTTTATATTGGTGTCGTTTTGAGCTCTTTCTGTTTCATTTTTTTTTTGGGTATTCTGATTCATATTTATCTGATAAGGTTATTGTTGGCTCTTGAATGTTTGGAATTTTGGTTTCTTTCCTATTATGAAATCTCCTTGACTATTTAAGTTACTCTAGTTTGGTAGTTAGTAACGGCCGGTTGAAATTTTTTATTCCTATATTTCAGGGTTTTCGAGTTCAAAGCCTGTTTTGATTCTGGTTCCTCAGAAGACAAACTCTTCATCTTCAACTTGAAAAGGACTACTGGGGTTGTATTTTTGGGTGTTCCTCAGTTGAGCCAACATGATGCAGAAGCCACCGCAAGATGATTTTCTGTTGAAAGAGACCAGACCCCATCTTGGAGGGGGGAAGATCACTGGTGACAAGCTTTCGAGCACCTATGATCTTGTGGAGCAGATGGAATATCTTTATGTCCGGGTCGTTAAGGCCAAGGACTTGCCTGGGAAGGATGTTACGGGTAGTTGTGATCCTTACGCTGAAGTTAAACTTGGAAACTATAGGGGCACTACTCGACACTTTGAGAAGAAGTCGAATCCAGAGTGGAACCAGGTGTTTGCATTCTCAAAGGAGCGGATTCAGGCATCTATGCTTGAGGTTACTGTCAAGGATAAGGATCTTGTGAAGGATGATTTCATTGGCCGGGTTTTATTTGATATGCATGAGATACCAAAGCGTGTTCCTCCTGATAGTCCCTTGGCGCCACAGTGGTATCGGTTGGAGGATAGGAAAGGAGAAAAATTTAAGGGGGAATTGATGTTAGCGGTATGGATGGGAACACAGGCAGATGAAGCTTTTCCAGAAGCATGGCATTCAGATGCAGCTACTGTTGGTGGATCAGATAGTCTTTCTAATATTCGCTCCAAGGTGTACCTCTCCCCGAAATTATGGTATTTAAGGGTCAATGTGATTGAAGCTCAGGACCTGGTACCGAGTGATAGAGGCAGGTATCCAGAGGTATATGTTAAAGCTGTCCTGGGAAATCAAGCCCTGAAAACAAGAGTATCTCCTAGCAGGAGTATTAATCCTATGTGGAACGAGGACCTTATGTTTGTGGCATCAGAGCCTTTAGACGAGTCCTTGTTTTTGAGCGTGGAAGATAGAATTGCGCCCGGCAAGGATGAAGTGCTGGGGAAATGTACGATTCCAATGCATATTGTAGACAGAAGGTTAGACCATGTCCCTGTGAACACTAAGTGGTTTAATCTGGAGAAACATGTTGTTTTAGAAGGGGAAAAGAAGAAAGAATTGAAGTTTGCCAGCAGGATTCACATGAGGATCTGCTTGGAGGGTGGTTATCATGTTCTGGATGAATCAACACACTATAGTAGTGATCTTCGTCCGACAGCTAAACAGCTGTGGAAGCAAAGCATAGGGGTGCTTGAATTGGGTATTCTCAGTGCTCAGGGATTGATGCCCATGAAGACAAAGGATGGTCGGGGAACAACTGATGCATACTGTGTGGCAAAATATGGGCAGAAGTGGGTTCGTACCAGAACCATCATTGACAGTTTCACGCCCAAGTGGAACGAGCAATACACTTGGGAGGTTTTTGATCCCTGTACTGTCATAACAATCGGGGTCTTTGATAATTGTCATTTGCATGAAGGGGAGAACCCTGGTGGGCCAAGGGACTCGAGGATTGGAAAGGTACGAATCCGTCTTTCCACACTTGAATCTGACAGGGTTTACACACACTCCTATCCACTGTTGGTCCTGCATCATAATGGTGTCAAAAAGATGGGAGAAATTCATTTGGCAGTCCGCTTTGCATGCTCGTCATTGGTCAATATGATGCACATGTACTCCATTCCTTTGCTGCCAAAGATGCACTATATCCATCCATTGACTGTCAGCCAGCTGGATAACTTGAGGCATCATGCCACTCTGATTGTGTCATCGAGGCTGAGCCGGTCAGAGCCACCATTAAGAAAGGAGGTTGTTGAATATATGCTCGATGTGGGGTCTCATATGTGGAGTATGAGAAGAAGTAAAGCCAACTTTTTCAGAATCATGAATGTTTTTGGTGGGCTAATTGCTATAGGGAAATGGTTTGATCAGATATGCAATTGGAAAAACCCAATCACCACATTGCTGATTCACATTTTGTTTATAATCCTAGTCCTCTACCCAGAGCTTATCTTGCCCACAATCTTCCTGTATCTCTTCTTGATTGGTCTCTGGTACTATAGATGGAGGCCAAGACATCCTCCTCACATGGACACTCGTCTCTCCCATGCAGAGTCTGCTAATCCTGATGAACTGGATGAGGAATTTGACAGTTTCCCATCTTCACGGCCTCCTGATATTGTAAGGATGAGATATGATCGTTTGAGAAGTATTGCAGGGAAGATTCAGACTGTTGTTGGTGATTTAGCTACTCAAGGGGAGAGGCTGCAATCTTTACTGAGCTGGCGAGACCCAAGGGCCACAGCTCTGTTTGTGCTCTTTTGTCTGATTGCTGCCGTTGTTCTATATATTACCCCTTTCCAACTTGTGGCACTTCTCATTGGGATCTATGTGCTGAGACATCCCAGGTTCCGCCACAAACTTCCTTCGGTTCCACTCAATTTCTTCCGGCGGTTGCCAGCAAGAACTGATTCGATGCTCTGAGTGAAGCCAGATTTATCTATAATTTGCATTTAGCATCTGATCTCTGTCAATTCAGTGAAGAAGACTGGTGCTTCTGGCATGAAGTGTAACCTCCTCTGAAGGTAGTAGATTTTGTGGATTTGCTGGTTATTTAAAGATATTGTAATAGGATTTCTGTTTTCGACTTTTGAGCTCTATGGTATTCAACCCATCTTCATTTGTCGAATTTAACCTCTGGTGAACCCTCTATATGCTTCGCTGCATCTAGTAGATATTGTCCAGTGGGATTTCTGATCTATCTCAACCTTGTTATATTCCAGCAATGGAATGGCTTCTTTTTCCTTGGTCATTTTCTTAGATTATATTAAAGAGTACCAGCTTGCTCTTTTTTATATTTTAATGTTCTGCTGCACGTTTAGCATTCTATCATTCCCAGGAACATCATGTACGGCCAGCGAGAAAAATCTACACACACATTCTGCCTTCCTGTCCAACTTTCCGCAAGCTTTGTTTATGCATGTTAACCTGTGTCTATTCTACGTGATAAATTATTCGAAGTTATGGGGGGAAAAGACAGATCGCCTTCCTGATTATTATGGGGGTATTTCTATTAAACAAAAGCATATAGTAAGATTAGATCCACATGCGCGTTCTGCTTTCTATTATATTTTATTTTTGCATGGGCATGCGGTGTACCAATTCAGAATCGAGCCATGGCGTGACACCATCTGATGAGGTAAAAGAACGATAGCATACGCGGTAAAGAAGCAGTCAGTGATTACCAAGGGGCGGTGGCTGCTGCTTTTGCAGTCCAAACTCCAAAGTAGATTGGTTAAAGTGGCGTCTATAGCGGGGTGTTGTCTGATTTTCAACAGCATTATTTGACTGTCAGGAAATATTGAATTTGATTCTTGAAATTCTGTGGCAGTGTCTGTATTCCAGGTTGCTGGTGGGGACCTTGTCTCGGCCGGCCTTTTTTTTCTTAATCCTTGGCAGCCTGTTGTCAAGTTCTCTTCCTCTCGCGGTTTGTGTTTGTGCCTTTGTGGGGGTGAGAGATGAGAAAGCAGAAACGACATTGATCCGATTTGAATAGATAGATTTTTTAGATAATTATTTTATTTGATTAGTAATTAATATAACATAAATATTGTCAAATGTTAAATATTAAATGATACCTAGATAATAGGTATTTTCAAAATGAATATAATATGATATAAATATAGTAGAAGCTGGTTAAGTGAGTACTTGATTTTTATATCTTTAGACAGCAGCGGCATCAGACCACGGTGTGATTATGCGTGGGAGCACAGTTTCCTCGAGGAGCTTCTATCCCCTGCCTACCAAAAATATTTCCATGGGTGATATCGATGGGCAAATGCCAGGTATTTTTAGGGTTTCTTTCTTTCTTTCCACGCAATGCATGGGACGGGATCCACCGAATAAAAAACGAAATGGATAGATAAACAATTGACAAGGATATACTTGAAAATGAAAGTTTTGAGTTGGTTTAAAGAGGGCATGGCTTTATTGCTGTGATAATAAATGTACAAAACATGTGTTCTGGTCTTGAATAGGATAAGCTGCACATCGTGTTTCGATTGTGCCCTACATATATTTTTATTAGGCTTTTGAGTTTTGAGAGAGAGCTATGCTTCAAGACGTGTCAGGGTAGGCTTCCTCGCTAGCTCACTCCATGAGGGACCATTTTGCATTTACATATACATATATATATACTTCTTTATTGAAAACTAACGTACCATCTTTATTATGATATTATCTCGGTGCCCCATGATGGTAGCCCATCAAGCCACTTCGAGACCCCGGATCCAGGTGAACAGAAACTTAAAGTTATTTATGACACGACACAGAGGCTGTTTTTTAAAGTTATTTCTATCTATAAATATATTATTATAATAATATTTTCAATATTAGTAAATTGAAATGAAATGAAACACCAAATAAAATTTAATTGAAAATTTTAATTGAAAAACTTCATTTTTCTATTTCCAAAACGGTTAAAACAAACATGTTCTTAATGGTGGTTGGTGAGATTATAAATGTTATTTTTCAAAGATATACTTTTTTTCAAGAATATTATTCACACCATCATTTAAGAAAAAGTATAATTAAAATTCTCAAAAACATGATTAAATCGCATACATTAAACACCATCTAAATGATTAACACTATTAATAATGCAATTGTTGATTTAATTTTTGATAGAGAGCGGGGTGAAGAATGGTTAAAAAGCAAGACTTTTCCTAGAGTTTATTCATGATCTTCTCACCCAAGACAAGGAGCATTGAAAACCATAAGCATATTAGGTGGGTTGTTCATCGGTATGTGGAGGGTGACGAAGTATATAAAATAAAAGGAAAAGCCGAACCTCAATTGTACGAGATGGTGATGGAGGTGGATTACGCTTTGAATCAGCGGTCCAAACTGCGTTTGTCAATTCAAATATATATATATATATATATATATATATATATAGATATTTGTATTTTAAATTATTTTAGTATATTTAGATCATTTGATATGTGACGCAAAATAATTTTAAAATAAAAATATATTATTTTGATATATTTGACATGAAATAATTTGAAAACTACACACTCCAGCGTTATTGAATAATATGGAAATCCCGAACCTAGCTCTTAGGTTGGTGGGCTGATTCGGTCATTTTTAGGGGGGTTGAGCCGGTTCGGCCTATCTGAGATATGGGTTTATAGACCCTATCCTGAGGTACGTGTGTCCCTAAATTCAATTTCAAGCTCAATCCTACACTTAGCTTCTTGAAGAGATGGGCTAAAGTTTTTGATGAATTAAAATAAGGAATTAAATTCTTCTTAGGGTCCTGAGGATTAGGGGTTTAAATTTGATTTTTTTTTTGTTTAAAATTATTTTTTATATATTTTTAAGTTGTATTGATGTGATGATATAAGAATAATTTTTAAATATATAAAATATATTATTTTGATATATTTATAAGTAGAAAACACTTTAAAATTCCATCACTTCCACTAAATTTCTATAAAAAGAGAATGAGGCTAGATAGAGGAAGAGAAAATATTAAATGATGGCAAATTATTAAAGAAACTAGTTTCCTGGCTAATGAAGTTAGCGTCCTGGTTAATGAGAAATTGAAAAAAAAACTAGTTTATTGGTTAGCTAAATTAATTACATGATTAATTATGAGAAATTATAGAAAATAGTTATTTGGTGAATGGGATCGATGTCCTGGTTAATAGATTAATAGATAAATTAGTTAATTTGATAATATAATAAATGTCTCTTGAAATCCGAATATATAATTATTTTTTATTTTTCTTCATAAAAACAAATTTTCTATCAATATAGATATTGTTTATCCTAGTCAACACAATGTTATGGAAGCATTTTTTTCTTACATATAAAAAATATATGATTGTTAACATAAGTTATAAAAATTAGCAAAATAATATATTT
>CM063593.1:3051397-3082659 GCA_032356905.1 Salix exigua | reverse complement strand
TATTTATTTTTTAAATCATTTTGACATCAAAAATAATTTTAAAATATAACAAATATTTAATTGAAAATAATTTTGAAAAATATTAAACTGGAATAGAGTTTAATCAGCAATACCCATACAATGGTGATAAAAAAGGTTTTATTTTCTATATCTTCCATGCAAGTACGTGTATCACAGCCAATCAGAATTGCAATGATAATGCAGAGTAAATTTTTATTCCATCTCATCAATTGTGATCTTCAATATCAAAATCAGGTTAACCACAGTGTTTAATTAAGATTAGAAATATACAATAAATCAATGACAATTTGCCGATATCATCTTAGGTTTTGCATGGTCGCTAAATTAACTCCTACAATCCATCATCTCATTTTCTCTTAATCAGATGACTTAATTAGATGGTTGATAAATCAATGACAATTTGCCGATAACATCTTAGGTTGTTTTTGTTTTAAATACCAGATCTGTTATGAGATTCTATTTAGTTATCCATTAAATATTTTGGAGATCTTCTTCTGAAAAAGAACATTGATAGTCATCTTATTAATATAGTATGATTTTATTGGATAAATCTTGCAAACATATAGTATAAAAGCGGGCAATGTTTTTATTTGCCATATCGATTGGGATCGATAGTTTGAATGGTGTTTCATGTGAAAAATGAACATACACGCTGGAGATTAAGCCTTGGTGGGATCAAAACATGTTGTGGGATAGCACGCAAGTGGCAGTGCCCTTGATCCTGAATACCCTGTCGTTTTGGTATCGATTTTGTCAGCATCTTTCAATTTCTAATCAAAGCATTGCACCAGCATTCCTATCGTCGAGTGAGTGACAACCAGCCCGTGAGATGCACCAACGCATGCTCTTCTTCCACTACCAAATGGAAGGTAGTGAAAATCTTGATCGCCCTTGAAGTCCAGTGGGGAGGATGATCGGCACTGTCCGTAGATTTGGCCGGCAAGAACCTCTCCGGCATGAATTCATCCGGCTTGTCCCACGTGTTTGAGTCGCGCATTATGGCATATCCATTGATGAGGATTCTAGTACCAGCTTTAATGTCATATCCATTGATCTTAGTATCTACGTTGCATTGCCTTGCCCGCAACGATCCTATAGGACTTAACCTTAGGGTTTCCTTCACGACTGCTTGTAGGAAAGGAAGATTTGGGATGTCTGATTCTTTGACTAGCCTATTTTCTGACCCAACATTCAAACGAACTTCCTCTTTGAGCTTCGTAAATACAGTGGGGCTCTATATTAACTCTGTAATGGCAGATTGCATAGCTGCTGCTATCGTTTCCACGCCCGTAAAAATATTTCCTGTGCAGCGAAAATAATTCATAGGTAGAGTTAACTAATACGTTTAAATTACTATAAAAGTGATCGGCTGTCTATTTCTTATTCTAGACTATCTTGTAATTAAAGAACTCACCAAAAGAATTTTTTATATGCCTCCTTGTTAACTTCAATTCAGCATTTGTGTCCTTAAACGTCTCCATCAAAATGTCCATCACATCTTTCTCCCCTTCGTGATCACCACCGTTGATCAACTCGACCTGCTCTTCATATTTCTTCATCAGCTGCTCCATTAGCTGGTCATACTTGCATGTCGCTGATACAAGCCTTTTACCTTTTCCTAAAAAGTCAAATCTGCTTAAGGGACCAAAAACTTCATTGAAGCTAAACTTCGCAGCATTTTTCATTATATCCCCTATCAACTTCCTTATTTCTATAGGTAAATTAGGGTTTTCGATGCATCTCTTGCCAATTGCCATTCTACAAATTATATTACTCGAGAGGACTGAGAGCTCCTCGCCTAAATCACATGGCTTCCCCTCCCTTGATTTCTCCGCCAGAGATTTTAAAAGCTTCAACGTCTCTTGCTCTCGTATATGGATGAATCGATCCAGTTGCGTGCCGGCGAATAGTTTGGTCATGCATAGCTTCTTCATGAACCGCCAGTATGCGCCGTACTCGGCGTTGAAGAAAGTATATCCATCATAGATGTCGAATTTCGAGAGGCCGAAAGCGAGCGTATACTTCGAGGCAAAATCAACATCGTGGGTTTTCAGTATCTCCTTGGCTGTGCTGGCATCGGAGACAACAAAAATAGGTGCTGATCCAAAACGTATCAGCATGAGGGGCCGTAATAAGCAACACCCTTGTAATAAGCAATGTGATATGGTTTGAAGCATTTTCATTATTCCATGTTTATCATCAAGATCAAGATCAAGATCCCCTCATTGCAGAAGATAAATTTAAACTCAAGACATCTTGAAAAAACTCGAAAATCCCTGACTTGGGGCAATCCACATGTCGATGGTCCTTCATCTTCGGATAGGAGTTGACTAGCTACAAGCTAGCCCTGTAGCTATCTTTGACTTTACATTAACGCCATTGACTCGCGATGTTTGATGCCCTATAGATAGTCTTATGGATTTGGCTGGCCAGGTTATATATTTTGCCAGGGTCATAGAGCATTAAACAGCTGATAAAGGACCGTTACTTTTGCTTGCAAAAGGATCTCTTTATATAATACCTTTACCAATGAGATCAGGTCAACGTAATCAAATTATGTTGACCTGATCTCATTGGTAATATTACTTTACCAACTATATATGCTGTCTTAATTTAATATTCATTTAGAAGAGAAGTCTTTCTATTTTTATAAAACCACTCGCTTCCCACTTCTTTAAAAAGAGATGTAATCGCTAAAAATAAAGTTGAATTCACATGCTTCTCAAAAAATATTATTATTATTATTATAAGAAAGACACGGGGAGTACTGTTGACACTCTTTTTTTTTATTCTTGCAAAATAATGAAACTATCATTAATTGTATTTTCAATATATGAAACTCTGAAAGTTGTGTGTTATAACATGGCAATTCACGGTGAAACATTCTTTTTTTTAATGAAATAACTATAGTATTTTTGTAAATCTATATAATTCCATTGGTAATTGTCCCATTTAAAGGGGTAGTTCAAGTACTTTTGCATTTATAACGCACACCAAACAATTATTCATGATGTTATTCAAACTAGAGTACAAAAATGTATCAAGGAGATTGATGCCACCTTCGAGTACTATGCAAAGGGCGACTGAATAATATTTTTATATGCTACTTATTTGATCCAAAACCCTAGATAGCGACCCCATATCTAATTCTCAAATAGTCCCACCCTTCCTACTTCCTAAAAATTACATGCTTGGAGTTATTATTAACATGATATTGCTTTCTTGACGGCGCCTTGATTGCGAATACAACACTAATAATAATAATAATAATAACGACAACAATGTAGGAGTATAATAGTGGCATGCATTCAATTTATCTATATAAGCACATCATGAATTGCAAGTGTGGAACCCAAGAAAAACCTCAATCCAAACTAGCTATGGCCACAACTGATATGTTCTATTACCTCCTCTTCCTATTTTGGTGTGTCATCTGCTTTACTAGTACACTTGTTCATCAAAACCTTCTTAAAATCCATGCAGTCAAAACAACCTCCCACCGAGCCCGCCAGCTCTACTGTTATTGGCCATCTCCACCTTATTGGGCTGGTCCTTGCAAAATCCTTCCAAACCTTAGCCATTCGCTATGGTCCTCTCATGCAGATCCGTCTAGGGGCATCGACATGTGTTGTTGCTTCTAATGCTGTGGTGGCCAAAGAAATATTCAAGACCCAAGATCTCAATTTTTCCTCTAGGCCTGAGTTTGGCTCCTCCGAACACTTCATTTATAGAGGATCAAGATTCGTCACTGCCCAATATGGTGATTACTTGGCGGTTTATGAAAAAACTATGCATGACAAGGCTACTCTCGTCCCTCAACTTGATAAGTTCACCAATGTCCTTGATGAAGAGAAGGTCAAGCTTGTCGATTCGGTGATGGAGTGTGCAAGGGAAGGAAAATTGTATGATCTGAATAGCGAGCTTACGACTTATACAAACAATAATATTTGTAGGATGACAATGAGCACGCGATGCTCGAGCAGGTGATAATGCCGCTCATCGATTCAGCAGTTGGTTAAGACATGTTTACGACTTGCCGGAAGCTAATTTTAGGGGATATTTTGGGTCCTTTTAAGATTTTCGATTTCTCGAGGAGCAGGAAAAAGCTAGTCGGTGCATTGCAAGCCTATGATAGGTTAGTAGAGAGGATACTCCAGGAGCATGAAGAGAATGCAAAAAGGATTTGAGGAAGGGAGAAGGACTTGATGGACATATTGCTCGGAGATATATAATGATCCAATTGCTGAAATTAAATTATCTAAAAATGACATCAAGTCCTTCTTGCTTGTAAGTTCCTTCTCTTTACACTCCTGTATATTTCTTCAATTCGGCATTGCTAACATTTCGAGTATTATCTTAGGACTTATTCTTTCGTTGGGACGGACTCATCATCAGCGACCATGAAATGGGCCATGGGAGAGCTCATCAACAATCTCGAGGCATTTAAGAAGCTTAGAGATGAGATCAATACGGTTGTTGGGCTTGATAGACTTGTTAAGGAATCGGATGTCCCAAACCTCCCTTACCTTAAAGTCGTCATGAGAGAAACACCGAGGCTTCACCCTTCAAGCACCCTAATCTTCGAGAGAATGCGCTGAAGATTGCAAGGTCAACGGTTCTGACATCAAGGCCAAGACAAGAGTGATTGTTAATGTCTATGCTGTCATGAGGGACCCGGAATCATGGGCTACTCCTAACAAATTCATGCCTGAAAGGTTTTTGGAGAGCTCTGACGAGAAAATTGGTGAGCATAAAATGGAATACAAGGGTCAAAACTTTCGGTACCTTCCGTTCGGGAGTGGAAGGAGGGGATGCCCTGGTGCATCGCTTGCTATGATGGTTATGCATGCTGCAGTAGGGGCTTTGGTTCAGTGCTTTGACTGGAAAGTGAAGGACGGGAAGAAGGTTGATTTGACCCAGGGGCCTGGTTTCGCTGCAGAAATGGCTCATCCACTTGTGTGTTACCCTATTAAACACATGCATGCATATTAGGAGAGAGCCACCATGGAACTTTTATTGATCGATAGATCAAACACTTCTCTTTTAGTAAGGTGTGATTATGTATTTCCAAATCCTTAGGTTTGGTTTTAGAAACATGGAAGTTCTTTCCTAAATCTGTATGTGGGACAATGTCAAGATTTGAAATATTATAATAAATTAACGCATGCAAATATTTACCTTGTGCCCACCTTTATTGTTCCTTCTGTTGTTGTTATTATTATTAGAATTTTGTTTATATCTCATTATTGAAGTCTTATTTGTTGTAAGATTTAATTATATCGATATATATATATACACACACACCTTGTGCCCACCTTTGTTGTTGCTTCGTTGTTGTTAATTTTATTAGAATTTTGTATATATCTCATTACTGAAGTCTTATTTGTTCTAAGATTTAATTATATATATATATATATAAGAAAAAATTATAAGTGTTAGAGAGAACCTAATAAATCTAGAAATACTCCTGGACAAAAAAATAAAAAATGTTTTGTAATTAATTTCTATATACTAAAAATAAAAAATGTTATATAACCAATTTGTAGGGACAAACATAAAAATCAAGGAGAAGAAAACAAAAAAGGTTATCGACGCCAAATTAGAGGTCTATGGAGCACATATATTATCCAAGGATGAAGATGCCACGATCACCAATACTTGTTGTAACCCAATTTTGGGTTACGCCTCAAAACTATCAGAAAATAACAAAAAATAAAATAAAATGGGGATGGTCGGTAAAAAAATCAAGTTAAAATTCTGAACATTCTTGAAAAATCGATTGTACCCTTTTGTGCCTGAAATGAAAAAACGCGGATCCAAAGCTAAAGTAATTTATTATGAGATAAATCCGCGCATAAACTAAGTCGTTAAAATATAATTATATTTTTATGGACTAATTTGATATAGTCGATGGTTTGATATAAAAGCGTAATTGTATGCAGGAATTAATTTAGGTGCAGTTGAAGGGTTTAATTAAGCTTGACGACTTAATTATATACTTTAAATGGATCAAATTAATTTTATTAAAGGCTTAGTCAGTAAGAAATCAAGAGCTTAAATTTAATTCGGGCTCAATTGATGATATTTGAATTTTCGTTGATCAATTTGAATTTTTTCAAGCCAATTAAGCAAAATCGGGGACCTAATTGAACAAATTAAGAGTTTTACGGTCGAGTGGGGAACTATATTGCACAGATAAAAATCGAGGACCAAATGTGCGCACAATAAAGTCAACGTTGAGTTTTTGACAATGACATACTTGCACAAGATCATAAATTTAAGTTCAATTAAGGGTGCAATTGGAGGAGTAACAAATGGAGGGACCAAACTGTATTTTATACCCAAAAAACAACAAAGCTTGAGCCACCCGAACCCCCCCATTTTTTTAGACATAGCATGCAGAGAATTGAGCCACCCAACAAACCCCCATTTTATAGACAACTCCCTCGCCACCTGCAAAAAAAAAGCTGGAGCCGAAAGCATGTTACCGTTGGTAACATCGGCAACATGCTTTGGCTATATGAACCGAGCACCGAAAAAAAGGGGGTTTGTTTTTGAATTTTTCTTTTATTCCTCCTGGCTCTGTTTGTTCCGGCGGCTTCTCCTTCTCTCCCGTGCCCGACTTCCCTTGTCTCGGTCTCGACCAAAAACCAGAGCAACCGGTTCGGCTCTCTCTCTCTCGGTTTTGTTGGCGGTTTCACAAGAACAGTGCCTTTTGGGTCTTCCTCCAGCTCGCCTCGGTCTCTCCTAAAAATACTGAGCTTTGTTCTCAGTTCCTCCGCTTAGCGGACAACAAAACATCACCATAAACCAGCCTTCCTCTCGTCTTCAACACCACCACAGAACCTTCTCACCCTCACTCTCTCGACCTCTGTTTTCTGTTCCTTTTGCTCAGCTCGGTTTGCTCTCTCTCTCTCTCTCTCTCACATAACAGACACGCCGACGTCCCCTCTCCCCTTCCCTCTCGGCAAGTTTTCCCTCTCGGTGCAAGAAAGAACCATCGTCGACCAACCTTCGTCTCGCCTGCAACTACCTCAGCTCCACCGTCTCCTCCATTCTCTCTCAATCTCCCCTGTTAACTTCTCTCGTGGCCACTGTTTTCAGAACCATAAAAAGGCAGCCCCAACGTCCCACTCTCTCTCGTCGTTCCAGCCACCAAGAGCAGCCACTTCCACCACCGTCAGCTTCATATAACCCCCAGAAGCTCAGCCACCGTCTCCGTTGAATGAAACGGGACAGCCTCGACGCCTGCAACAACACCAGCCCGTGACCTCCAGCCCATTTTCCGGCGAGCTCAGGCCACCATTCCCGATTCCACCACGACAGGAAGAATCACAGCCACGTCCTCTACAATAAGGTATCAACAGAATTCCCATTCGTGGTATTTGAACATCCTGGTTTTTTTGTAACTGTTCATCTTCTTCCGCGAAAAATCCCGGTTACTGTAGTAACCGGGTCAGGACTAATGCCCGACCCGGACTACGAGATCGTGCAGGCAGAGGCCCAAACCCGTGAATGGTCAGGCCACGACCTGGACTCGTGGAAGGTCCGGCTCGTGGAAGTCGAGTTGGCGACCCATATTGACCAGACTGCCAGCCCACCCCGAAAATAATATATATATAATAATAAAATAATAATGATAATATAATGATAATATAATAAAATAATAATAAAATAATAAAAAATATAAAAAAGGTAATAAAAAAAAAAAATATATGGTTTTTTTATACAAAAAAATCTTTAAAAAATGTGTTATTTTTCTTGCATAAGGCTAATACACTAGCATATTTTAAAAATTGTTTTCTTTTACAAAAAATAAAAATAAAATATGTATTGTCTTTGGTTTTTGAAGAAAAAATGAGTTTTAGCATGTATTTTGCAAAGGAAAAATCATTTCTTGTATTTTTGAGATCTTACAACACGCTTGTAAAATCCAAAGGGTATTGGCCAATATTCAAAAAAATATAAAAAACTTTTCGGTGATGCATATTATTTTTTCAGAGTTTGGATAAATTCTATCCAAAATATTCAGCGTAAATGACATATCGGCAACATGTAAATATATTTTTAAAAAAATATAATATCCTAGCAATCATAAGACAAACAAAAAATACCAAGCAGCTAACCTTAGGTAGGGCGTACTAGGGGTGCTAAAACCTTCCCTTTACACAACCAGTCCCTTACCCTTTACACAAGCAGTCATAGGTTTCCTAGTGACCATAATACTAGGTGGCGACTCCCTTTTTTATAAAAATAGATAATTCCCCCCGACATTTAATAATCTCCCCGCTCATAGGGACCGAGTTGCCACGACGCGCTCTCCGAGTCATTTTCGAGGTGCGACAAATACGGTTAGAATCTTGCCTTTAAAATCGATGTTTGACAAATGAACATGTTATTCAAAGAGCAAGGCAACACCTATGCATTGACGTGTGCAATATGTTAGGACTATAATTTCATAGCATAAAGAAATTATTCATGTTAAATTATCAAGAATGTATAAATGATAAAGCAAAGGTATACCTGAATCCATATCTAGAACTCGCTCTCTAGAGTCGTATGGATGACCTTCTAGATTAACATATTTTTCTTTTAGAGCCCTTTGATTCTCACTACTTTAACCTTATTTTTCTTTGATGATGAGAATCAGAATGAGAATGAAGTAGCACATGTAATCTGGGAACCAAGACCATATATATAGGCAAAAAGTTACTTTTTAGTATTTGTGCCTTTTGACATTCACACTATTTGATATTCCTATTTTAGCGTACCTCTAAAATAGAAATAACTCTTTAATCTCTATACATTAAAGGTCCACATCCTATTAGATATACCAAAAATCCAATTGCCTAAAAATACTTAGCAGATTATTTTTAATTAGGCTTCATTTTATTTGACGATCCATAAACACTTAATTATTCTCATATAAGCTCAACATTGGATTACTTGATCCAATACAATAAACACACTAATCACCATTTTTGAAATATTATTTATATTTTAAAGACAATAAAATAGTCCTCTCAGTATCAAATAGATAATAACAAAAATATCCAAATAAAAATATAAAAACACTCACATAAGTTAAAAGTATTAAGATCATTTAAATGAATTTAAAAATAAAAACCTTTGTACTCTAGTTTGAAAAACATTATGAATAATCGTTTAGTGTGCGTTATAATTGCAAAAGTATTGAACTCCCCTTTAAATGGGACAATGACCAATGGAATTATATAGATTTACAAAAATACTCTAGTTATTTCATTTTAAAAAATAAATGTTTCACCGTGAATTGCCACATCAAAACACACAACTTTCGAGTCTCATATATTAACGATTCAATTAATGATATTTTCAATAAATATTTCTATAATAATATTAATATTTTTTGAGAAGGAAGTGAATTCAATTTTAATAAAGTAAATGGGCAATCTAAAGGCGAAAAAAGTAAATGGTATCAAAAATAGTTGACAAATGTTTGCTTCTTCAAGTGTGCTAATTAATGCATGTGAGCATGTGTTGCACTTGTGATGAATAAGTTATCCAATTAATTAACTCTAAATGCAATTTTATCAATATTATAAATAATAAAGTTCAACTATTTGAATCAATACGGAAGAGGTGCTTTGGGCACTCCTAGGGGTCGTGGTAGCCGGACACCATTAAGCAGAGAAAATATTCCTCCACCGGGAGTGCCCGAAGAAGGACTCGTGGATCAAATAGTTTGTTACCTACTTGGTACCCTAGGACTCCTCTTCGTGATGTCACCACTGTTGTCGTGGTAATGGGTTTTTTTCCTTCCATTTTGATTGGTTATAATTATATTGGGCAATTTTGGTTTCAAAAGATCATTGATGTTAGAGATCACGGTTCATTCTTGACAAAATATAACTACTATTAATTTGTTGTTCTTATATTCAGTCTGCCTGCCTAGTTTTGATTCGGACAGATATATAATATGGCTTTCATGAAATTGAATTATGAAGAAACCATGGTCATAGCATAAAATGGTGAGAAAATTTGTGTTGGTTTTCTCTTGCGTTACTTTGAGTAATGAGTCGAACAGATCTGTTGGATAAACTTTTGCATGCTCTAAATGGTTTCACTTTTGTCCCTGCAGAGTGAAGTGAAACGTGTTTTTGAGTGTGTGGGTCTTTATTCCCTGTCGAGTGCAAGGGATGGGTTGCTCACAAGTTTGTGTCCTAGGTTCATAGATCAATTCATATGTCTATTTTGTTAAACCGGTCAAAGAACGGAATCTTACTAGTCTATCTCGAGTATCCACATCAAAGGGGTTGTCAAATAACCTCATCACACACCATAATACTAGGCGGCGACTCTTTTTCCACAAAAATAAAAATGAAACCCCGACATTGAACTACCCCGCTCATAGAGAGAGTCATCGCGATGCCACATTTTCATGGAGGGTGCGACAAAGTACACGAGGTACCAAGAGAAAATTAACTAGCAAGAATTCAAGTGTATTATAGCATAAAATATTAGGTCATATCTCTAAAAGAGAATAAAAGGACTTGTGTCGGATGAAATTCTTGATCCCTTAGATTTTACAAATTTTGATATTTGTGTTAATTGTATTAAGGGTAAACAAACCAATATTAGAGATTAGTAGCCAACAAGACTTTGGACATCTTAGAACTCATACATATGGATATTTGTGGATCATTCCCTATGGCTGCTTGGAATGGTCAATAATATTTTAGAATATTCATAGATGATTTTTCCAGATAAGGCTTCAGTATATCTAATAAGTAAAAATCATAGTCACTAGATGTGTTTAAAGTTATAAAGTCGAAGTTGAAAAACAACTCGAGTAAAGGATAGAAAGTGTCAAATCACAATCACTAGCTAGGAATTTTGAGATGAAAGATCTTGGTAAAATCTCTTTTGTATTAGGCATTCAGATGCACCAAGATCGCTTCGAGGTATTTTTGGATTGCCACAAAAGAGCTATATCGAAACGTTCTTAAGAGATATGGCATGCAAGAAAGTAGACCAGTTGATACCCATGTGGCTAAGGAAGACAAATTTAGTCTCAATTAGTGCACTAAGAATGATTTTGAGAAAAGGAAAAACAAAGGAAGTCTAGGAATAGACCATTAGAAAGTAGCTAAAAGGGTCTTATGATACTTACAGATAATAAAAGACTAGATAGATGTTCACATACCGTAGTTTGGCTAATTTGGAGATCATTGGGTATAGCGACTTTGATTTTGCTAGGTGTCAAGATAGTATGCTAGATAGAGATGATGTCACTTGGAAGAGTACTAAACAATAATTTATAACCTCTTCCATTATGGCGGAAGAGTTCATATCATGTTATGAGGCATATAGTGGATGATATTAAAAGACCACTAGAGTTATTTTGTGACAATAAGTCTGCAGCTTTATATTCCAATGATAGTACAAGCTCGTCGAAGTCGAAGCACATAGACATCAAGTTCCTAGTTACTAAAGAAAGAGTTTGGAGTAGACAATTCCATCTAGAGCAAATTTGTACAAACTCCATGGTTATGGATTCAGCTTACTAAAGGATTACCACCCAAAATATTTCATGAGCATATTGCTCAGATGCAGTGTTTTTACAATTGATAATATTCAATTTTAGAGAGAGTTTGTAATTTTGGATACTTGTTATAATATTATTTTCAATTTATGGACATTTATGAGGTTATGTTCAACAATAAAGTCTTTAGTTTATTTTACACTTTGATTTTAGTATGGTTTGATCTCACTAAGGTTTAAAGGTGAACCAACTGGAAATAGGCATCTTAAGATCATATTGCATGAAATTTTCATGTTACACATCCACATCATGATACATATCATTTAGTTGTATTGACATACGTGACCTTTGATAGGTTGAGTTACGATAATTGTAACAAAGACCACTTAGATCCTATGCTGGTATGATTACTAGACCGGATTGGTTATAGATACCTTTGTTAATGACAACAAAGACTCATTTTGGTTATTTTGCAAAACATAATTATAAGGTTATACATGTAGCCCAAGTGGGAGATTGTTGGATCATTAATCCAACGTTGGGCTTATATGAAAATAATTATGTGTTTGTGGACTGTCAAATAAGATAAAGCCTAATTAAAATGATCTGCTAAGTATTTTTTAGGCAATTGAGTTTTGATGTATCTAATAGGACGTGAACCTTTAATGTATAAAGATTAAAAGGTTGTTTCTATTTTAGTGATGGGCTAAAATATGAATATCAAAGGGCGAGAATGCCAAAAGACACGAATATCAAAAGGTACCTTGTTGTCTATATATATGGTCATGGTCTCCGGACTACACATGCTACTTCATTCTCATTCTAACATTTCATCATCAAAGAGAAAATAAGTTTAAGGTAGAGAAAATTAAAAGTCTCTTAAAGGAGAACAAGATAATCTAGAAGGCCATCTATACGACTTTAGAAAGTGACTTTCGGATATGGATTTAGTTATACTTCTACTTTAACATTTATTCGTTTTGATAATTCAATTTATGCTATGAAATTATAGTCCTAACATATTGCACATGTCAATGCATAGGTATTGCTTTGCTATTTGAATAACATGTTCATTTCTCAAACATCGATTTTAAAGGCAAGATTCAAACAAGTATTGGTGGTCGTGGCCTCTTCATTCTTGGATAATATATATGCTCAATAGACCTCTAATTTGACATCGATAACCTTTTTTTGTTTTCTTCCTCCTTTATTTTTATGCTTGTCCCTGCAAATTCATCATATAACATTTTTTATTTTTAATATACATAAATTCATTATAAAACATTTTTTATATATTTTTGTCCAGGAGTATTTCTAGATTTATTATGTTCTCTCTAACACTCTTATATAATTAAATCTTACAACAAATAAGACTTCGGTAATGAGATATATACAAATATCTAATAATAATTGTCATCACCCAATTTTTGGGTGACTCCCCAAAATATACCACAAAATAACAAAAAAATAAATAAAAAGGGTCGGCGTTGGTAGAAAAATCAATGTTGAAATTCTGAGTGTTTCCGCAAGAACGATCGTGTCTCTTTTGCCCCCAAGGTAGAGGAAAATACAGATTTAAGACAAAAGTATTTTTATCATCCGATAAATCTATATAAAAATTAAGTCGAGGATATAATTATATTTTTATGGGCCAATTTGATTTAATCAGTCGACCAATTTTAAAATATAATTATGTTTGGGAATTAATTGAGGGTCCAATTAAAGGATTTAGTTAAGTGCAAGGACTTAATTATACTTTAAGTTGGTCAAAATAATTTTATTAAGGGCTTAATAAGTGAAAAATCAAGTCCTTGAATTTAATTTGGGCTCAATTGAGAAGTTGGGAATTTTCGAAGGCTAAATGGAATTTTTCCAAGGCAACTATGCAAAATCGAGAGTCCAATTGGAAACAATTGAGAGTTTAATGGTCAACTGTGGGTCAAATGGTATAGATTGGAAATCAAGGGCCAAAATAAAAAGACGCGTAAAATTTAAGGATAAATTTGAATTTTTCACGGGGACATGATTGCACAAAATCATAAATTTAACACCAATTAGGGTGCAATTGAAATGATTAAAATTTGAGGGACCAAGTTCATCTTTCGCCATCCTCTCTGAATCTCTGCATGCATGCAGTAGAGCACGCCAAAGCACGCCTCCCATGGGCACGCGTTTGCTCGGGAAATCTCTTCTCCCATTTTACTAAGCAAAACCAGAGGCGCCTCGGTTACATGCCCCAAGTGGCTGGTGCTCCTCCTATAAATACCCAGTTGGACTGGAAGACAAAGGGGAGAGTGAAGAAAAATTGAAACCTGCATGCAGAAACAAGTTTTAGGAGGGAAAAGAATTAAGTGGAAAGAAAGAAGAAGGAAAGAAAGTAGAAGGCAAAGGAAACAAAAGAAAGGGGAGAGACGAACAGGAGAAGAAAACAGAGGAGAAAAAAGGGAAATTTGAGCAGAAATTTGAAAGAATAGTTTCGAAACAGAGAAGAAAAAAACAAAGACCAAACGGAGACAGTCCCTGTTGCATCCCTCCTTTCTCCCCGGTCACGCCTTTCTCTCACTAGAACCAGAGGCATTCGTCCTCTCTCTCTTTCTCGGCCAAGCATTCCGGCCACCAGCTCGGGCCTCTCAACCACACCCTTATAATCACAGAAACCTTCCCCTCAACTCCAGAAACCTATCTCCACTCTCAGAGGAAGGTAGCAGTGGTAAAACTCGGAACGACACCGGCAGGCCGAAACTTCGAGGGCTCCCTCCGGCCACCACAGACCACCATTGACGGCGAGACAACCTCCACGACAACCACCTCGACCTAAGCTACCTGCCCATACCCTCAGGTGACCCCTTCGCTACACTTTTGTTTTACTGTTCATCGTCATCAACCTGCGTCCTGCATGCAGTGGAACGTAATCGTTCCACTGTTCATGCAGGGCTGGGTTTAGGAGCTCGGGCTGGGCTTTTGTGCCCGGCCTGAGCATAGGATCTGGGCCGTCATTTCGGCCCAGGTCTGCCTGGTTGGGCTCTCAGCCCACGTTGGCTGAGAGCCCAACCCCCTTCGGGTGGGCTGCCAACCCACCAGCTGGCAGCCAGGACCTCTATCATCTGGGCTTCTAGCCCACGAGGCTGGAAGCCCAGCCCAGATCGGCGGGGTTGTCGACCCACCAGTCGACAACTCAACTCAACAAAATAAAAATAAAAATAAAAAAACTTTTTTAAAAAGAGAAAATTTTCAAAAAAAAGGTATTTTGTTTTATTGCATACTGATCGATTTCCAAATTGTTTCTCATTGTATTTTTTTAAAAAATCATTAGCATATTTTTCCATATTTTTAAAGCGAAATTTGGATATCATAACCAGTTTATGATTATCCATTGGCATTCAGCCAAAATGTCAAAAACAATTTCACAATTATTTTGTCCTATCTATCACGGTGTAAAATTATACTGTAATGTACACATGTGGATATATAAAAATAAGATTTTTAAAATACAGTGCAAAAATTCATTTTTAGTTAGTCTCTTAACGAGATAGAGATTCTCTCATGGGGAGAAATCTATGTCGAACTTTAGGAGAGACAAAAAAAAATAATAATGATTTAGGAAAAACAATCAAACAACAATGCAGCTTACCTTAGGTAGGGTGCATTGGGTGTGATGCGTCTTCCCCTTGCACAACAAGTCCCCTTACCCTAGACTCTCGCAGACCAATAAGTTCCTAGTGACCTTAATACTAGGTGGCGACTCCCAATACTTATAGTCGTAATTTTACGACTATAAAAATACCCCCATATTCATCGCGCGCCGTTGTCCCCCCGAATCCCAGAGTGAAGGCGGGCGCGAGCGCGTCACAAAAATCATCATCGCGACAATAATAATAGTAATGAAGCAGCAACAAACGTGTGCACAAGGTAAATATCTGCATGTGTTAATTTATTACAATATTTCAAATCTTGACATTGTCCCACGTATTGATTTAGGAAAGAACTTGCATGTCTATAAAACCAAACCTAAGGATTTGGAAATACATAATCACACCTTACTAAACGAGAAGTGATCGAGCGAGCGATCAATCAATGAGAGTTCCATAGTGGCTCTCTCCTAATATATGTTCATGTGTTTAATAGGGTAGCACATAAGTGGATGAGCCATTTCTGCACCAAAACCAGGCCCTGGGTCAAATCAACCTTCTTCCCGTCCTTCACTTTCCAGTCAAAGCATCGAACCAAGGACCCTATCTGTAGCATGCATAATCATCATAGCAAGCGATGCACCGGGCATCCCCTCCTTCCACTCCCGAGCGGAAGGTACCGAAAATTCGACCCTTGTATTCCATTTGATGCTCGCCAATTTTCTCGTCTGAGCTCTCCGAAACCTTTCAGGAATGAATTTGTCGGGATTGACCCATGATTCTGGGTCCCTCATGATCGCATAGACATTAACAATAACTCTTGTCTTGGCCTTGATGTCGAACCGTTAACCTTGCAATCTTCAGCGCATTCTCTGATGATTAAGGGTGCTGAAGGGTGAAGCCTCGGTGTTTCTCTCATGACGACTTTAAGGTAAGGGAGGTTTGGGACATCTGATTCCTTAACAAGTCTATCGGGCCCAGCAACTGTATTGGTCTCATCTCTAAGCTTCTTGAATACCCGGGATTATTAATGAGCTCTCCCATGGCCCATTGCATGGCTGCTGCCGATGTGTCCGTCCCAACGAAAGAATAAGTCCTGGCCACATAGTATCTGGAAATGTTAGCGGTGCTGAATTGAAGAAATATATAGTATTTGTAGAAGGTAAAGAGAAGAAACTTACAAGCAAGAAGGATTTGATGTCATTTTTAGATAATTTAATTTCAGCAACTGGATCATTATATATCTCTAGCAATATATCCATCAAGTCCTTCCTCTCCCTTCCTCGATACTTTTTTGTCTTCTCTTCATGCTCCTGGAGTATCCTCTCCACTAACCTATCATAGGCTTGCGAGTGCACCGACTAGCTTTTTCCCGTTCCTCGAGAAATCAAAAATCTCGAAAGGACCCAAAATATCCCCTAAACTTAGCTTCCCGACAAGTCTGTAAACATGTCTTAACCAACCGTTCAATCTGATCAGCCTAAGTATCACTACCCGAGCATCGCGTGCTCATTGTCATCCTACAAATAGTATTGTTTGTAAAAGCTATAAGCTCGCAGTTCATATCACAAAATTTTCCATCCCTGGCACACCCCATCACCGATTCAACAAGCTTGACCTTCTCTTCATCAAGGACGTCGGTGAACTTATCAAGCTGAGGGACAGAGAGGAGCCTCGTCATGCATAGTTTTTTCATGAAGCGCCAATAATCACCATATTGGGCGATGACGAATCTTGATCCTTTATAAATGAAGTGTTTGGAGGAGCCAAATTCAGGCCTGGAGGAAAAATTGAGATCTTGGATCTTGAATATTTCTTTGGCCACCACAAGCATTAGAAGCAACAACACATGTCGATGCCCCTAGACGAATTTGCATGAGCGGACCATAGCGAATGGCTAGGGTTTGGAAGGATTTTGCAAGGACCGATCCAATTAGGTGGAGATGGCCGATACAGTGTAGAGCCGGCGGGCTCGGTGGGAGGTTGTTTTGATCTGCGGGATTTTAAGAAGGTTTTGATGAACAAGTGTACTAGTAAAGCAGTTGACACACCAAAGCAGGAAGAGGAGGTAATAGAACATATCAGTTGTGGCCATAGCTAGTTTGGATTGAGGTTTTTCTTGGGCTTCACACTTTCAATTCATGATGTGCTTATATAGATAAATTGAATGCATGCCAGTGCTCTACTCCTACATTGCTGTTGTAGTTATTATCATTATTAGTGCTGTCTTTGCAAGCAAGGCGCTGTCAAGAAAATAGTATATTGTAAATAATAACTCCAGCATGTCTGGGGTCGCTATTGGATCGAAGAAATAAATAAATAGCATATAAATTAAAAGTCTAAGCTACGACTATAAAAAAATGGAGAAACATAAAATAGCATATAAATTAAAAGTCTACGCTACGACTATAAAAAAATGTAGAAACATAAAATATGATCAGCACTATTCTCACACCAAATCATTGCACTAGTAGTTGACTATCTATGTACACACGTCACACTTTAGGACGATTCAAGAAATTAGCTTCATTGATTTTGAGGATTTCTTTCGCAACCTCTGGGGTAGAGGCAAGAAGATAAGGTTTCGATCCAATGAAGAAGTAAACTAAAGGTCCATACCGGGCCGAGAGCTTGTGGAAAGCTTGGTGAGGGATACGACTAAGGAGGTGCATATTTCCGATGATTGGCAGGGCTCTGGGGCTTGGAGGAAGGCCAGCGCTGCTACGGATTGTGGCCAAGATTATTTGCACCAGCAGGACGGATGCGAGGAAGATAAGGAATGGTATTGCATAGTCTAGAATATTAGCCATGGATGATCAATGTGGGATTAAGTGATGACCCAGTAGGGTGGAGCCTTAGTGTTTCTTTTACGATAGCTTGGAGGTATGGAAGGTTTGCTACATCTGATTCCTGTACTAGCCTGCTCCTTCCCACAACAGAGTCAATTTCCTGTCTAACTTTCTCCATCACAGTCGGGTGGTTAATGAGCTCTGTCAGTCCCCATTCTACTGTAATGGAAGATTTGTCTGTCCCAGCACCAAATATGTTCTGAGAAATAATAAATTAACTTAAATGTCAATTTCTATCGAGTTCGCAATCCACTAGTATGCAAATTGCAACACAAACCATTTTGTCAGACATGAAGAGTTTGTAATCACACTTTGAACTCTACTCATTTATGATCACCATCACGATCACATGAAGTAATCATCTCACGTAAAAATTTAAGTTAATAAATAAGATCCTAGAATAGAATTTATATTATTCTCTAACACACTTACTCGAGTGAAAGTTTTTTGTCCTTGAAACTTGCACACAACCTCACTCTATTTTGTACTTGATTTTTATCAAATAGAATGAGAGTGGTAGATTCGAATTCATGACCGCTGGGTCAACAAGATTCTGATATTATATTGAATAAACTTCTCACCTAAAAATTTAAGTTGTTAGATGAGATCTCAGAATATGATTTATATTATTCTCTAATATGAATTATGCTGATTCAATTGTGTATGCTGATGTTTGCATAAATTAGGATTCTTACCATGAGGAAGGCCTTAATGTTTTCTCTGGGTTTTTTGGTATAAACCATCCGGTAATCCGGCCACTGCCGACTAATCCGGATTTCGAGCCGGGTAGGACCCTTACGGGCGGTAAAGCTCTCCCAAACAAGTTTTAAAGCAGCTGCATACCCAAGGCTCGAACTCGAGACCTTGGTTAAGCTGGGACGACCCCTTACCAGCCGACCCACGCCCTTGTTGGTAATGTTTTCTCTGGTTAATCTCTTCTCTGCGTTCTCATCTTCATATATGTCGAGTAAAATATCAAGCACGTCCTTCACTGTATCACCCTCATCATCTGTCTCTTTCTTCTTTCTCCTTGCATCCTCATGCTCCTTCATGATCCTCTCCATCATGGAATCATAGCGGTCCCGAGCATCCTTTAGCCTTTTCTCAAATCCCTGCAAATCGAAGCCCTTGCAGAACCAAATTGAATCTGAAAGATTAAACTTGGCACCGAGGTTATTTAACTCTTTCACCAACTTTCTTACATCGTCAGCTTCATTTTCAGTATCAGAACACCTTGTTCTCAGTAACATTCTTGATATAATGTTATTTGTCAATCTCATCAATTCCCCTCCAACATCCACTGCTTCCTTAGCCTCAGCTCTCTTTAACACTAACGTCAAGAACCGTTTTCTCTCCGCGCATCTGATCGGAAGGAACTGGTCTAATGTTCTACTCCCAAGAAGTTCAGTCATGCAAAGTTTCTTCATGAACTTCCAGTGAGGTCCATAATATATGGTCGCAAAATCAGCTGATCCATAGGTAAGGTAATCGAGGTTGGCTACTTTAGGACGGTTCAAGAAATTAGCTTCATTGATTTTGAGGATTTCTTTCGCAACCTCTGGGGTAGAGGCAAGAAGACAAGGTTTCGATCCAATGAAGAAGTAAACCAAAGGTCCATAGCGGGCTGAGAGCTTGTGGAAAGCTTGGTGAGGGATACGACTAAGGAGGTGCATATGTCCGATGATTGGCAGGGCTCTGGGGCTTGGAGGAAGGCCAGCGCTGCTACGGATTTTGGCCAAGATGATTTGCACCAGCAGGATGGATGCGAGGAAGATAAGGAATGGTATTGCATAGTCTAGAATATCAGCCATGGATGATCAATGTGGGATTAAGTGATGAAATTGGAGAAGTGATGGAATTGGCGAAGTCAAGACTGTTTTGCTTTTGCTTGATTGACAACGCTGCTCAACCAGCTCCTTTTAATATAAGTCTAAGCTACGACTATAAAAAATGGAGAAACATAAAATATGATCAGCACTATTCTCACCAAATCATTGCACTAGCTAGTAGGTGACTAGCTATGTACACACGTTACACTGCTTTAAAAAAGAAAGGAAAAATATATAGCTCATTTTATAGAATTTGTTTTTGTTGATTAAATTGATTTTATTTTAATTAGGTAATAAAAAGACAAGGACAACATATGGAGCAGTTGTTTTTTAAATGTGATTGCAATAGCATGAAAAACAAAATCTTTTCAAAAGAAGACAAACCATATAACTTATTCCTCATCTCAATAAATATTAAAGGACAAATTTAATTAAAAAATTTAACGTGAGTTATCTTCCCACATTTGTAATTGTGATAATTACAGTCGAGTTAACTCGGATTTTCCCTTCACACCCATTATCTAGGTTATAAACTCTTTTAATGCTTATAAACCTATGTATCATAATCAAATTAATAATATTACATGTATTGTTCAAACAAGATTTTTGTTTAATGTTTTTAATGCAGTTTTATGTCAAATTGTTTTGATGGTACTATAAAAAATACATTAGTACACTACCAACGTAATCATCAACAACTATAGAACTCCATCAATAATTATATCAATACAAATAGCCAATTTTTCTAAAAATATATATATAGATTTTCCAAGTGTTTTGATATAGACATTGAAATCATTGAGAAAGATAAGACGTATTATATACAAGTTATTTGTTAGAAATCCATCAACTATTCAAATGACATATTTGGAGATAGCGATCTTGGGTTCCCGTTAGGTGCATCGTTTCATTTTCTCTTAATCAGACGATTTGGATGGCCAAAATAATAAAGTTCATTTGCAGTGGTCCTTAATCCTAGTTGATGCGGTCCAACGAATTGTTTCAATTTATTTATATAATGAGATCATGGTTGCATGTCTCATGTATTATCCTAATATTTTAGATTTGTTGATGCTAGCTAGACAAAAATTCATCTTAATATAATGTTGTGGTCCTTGGAAATAATGTTTAGCTAATGTATACAAGGAGAGCTACCATGGTCCTTATGATGTGCATTTTGTTTTAATCACTCATTTAATATTGGTTATTTATTCATATATTTTTTATTCAGAAATATATATATATATATATATTATTTTTATTATCTGTGAATCAAAATAAGCTAAAAATATTTAAAATTTTAATTTAATAATATCTTTAAAAATACCTTTAAAATCAATATCAGATATCACTTCCTGCCAAATTAACTAGTGAATATTTTTTTGTGTGTTTGTTGTCACGAAACATGAGCAGTTTCAGGTCCATTCAGACATACTTTTTAATCGAACCTTTGGTTTTTTACAATGGTTGAAAATAGAATCTTCTCTTCTACTTAGAAAAGATCTCAAATATTATTCCTTTTGGAGGCTTTCATTTGTTTATTTAAAAATATATTAAAATATATATTTTTTATTTTTATTAAATCATTTTGAAATCAAAAATAATTTTAAAATATAATAAATATTTAATTGAAAATAATTTTGAAAAATATTAAACAGGAATAGAGTTAAATCAGCAATACCCATACGATGGTGATAAAAAAGGTTTTATTTTCTATATCTTCCACGCAAGTACGTGTATCACAGCCAATCAGAATTGCAATGATAATGCAGAGTAAATTTTTAGTCCATCTCATCAATTGTGATCTTCAATATCAAAATCAGGTTAATCACACCGTGTTTAATTAAGATTAGAATTATACAATAAATCAATGACAATTTGCCGATATCATCTTAGGTTTTGCATGGTCGCTAAATTAACTCCTATACTATCCATCATCTCATTTTCTCTTAATCAGATGACTTAATTAGATGGTTGATAAATAAATGACAATTTGTCGATAGCATCTTAGGTTGTTTTTGTTTTAAATACCAGATTTGTTATAAGATTCTATTTAGTTATCCATTAAATATTTTCGAGATCTTCTGAAAAAGAACATTGATAGTCATCATACTTAATATAATATGATTTTATTGGATAAATCTTGCAAACATATAGTATAAAAGTGGGCAATGTTTTTATTTGCCATATCGATTGGGATCGATAGTTTGAATGGTGTTTCATGTGAAAAATGAACATACACGCTGGAGATTAAGCCTTGGTGGGATCAAAACATGCTGTGGGATAGCACGCAAGAGGCAGTGCCCTTGATCCTGAATACCCTGTAGTTTTGGTATCGATTTTGTCAGCATCTTTCAATTTCCAATCAAAGCATTGCACCAGCATTCCTATCGTCGAGAGAGTGACAACCAGCCCGTGAGACGCACCAACGCATGCTCTTCTTCCACTGCCAAATGGAAGGTAGTGAAAATCTTGATCGCCCTTGAAGTCCAGTGGGGACGATGATCGGCACTGTCCGTAGATTTGGCCGGCAAGAACCTCTCCGGCATGAATTCATCCGGGTTGTCCCACGTGTTTGAGTCGCGCATTATGGCATAGCCATTGATGAGGATTCTAGTACCAGCTTTAATGTCATATCCATTGATCTTAGTATCTACGTTGCATTGCCTTGCCCGCATCGATCCTATAGGACTTAACCTTAGGGTTTCCTTCACGACTGCTTGTAGGAAAGGAAGATTTGGGACGTCTGATTCTTTGACTAGCCTATTTTCTGACCCAACATTCAAACGAATTTCCTCTCTAAGCTTCGTAAATACAGTGGGGCTCTGTATTAACTCTGTAATGGCAGATTGCATAGCTGCTGCTATCGTTTCCACGCCCGCAAAAATATTTCCTGTGCAGCGAAAATAATTCATAGGTAGAGTTAACTAATACGTTTAAATTACTATAAAAGTGATCGGCTGTCTATTTCTTATTCTAGACTATCTTGTAATTAAAGAACTCACCAAAAGAATTTTTTATATGCCTCCTTGTTAACTTCAATTCAGCATTTGTGTCCTTAAACGTCTCCATCAAAATGTCCATCACATCTTTCTCCCCTTCGTGATCACCACCGTTGATCAACTCGACCTGCTCTTCATATTTCTTCATCAGCTGCTCCATTAGCTGGTCATACTTGCATGTCGCTGATACAAGCCTTTTACCTTTTCCTAAAAGTCAAATCTGCTTAAGGGACCAAAAACTTCATTGAAGCTAAACTTCGCAGCATTTTTCATTATATCCCCTCTCACCTTCCTTATTTCTATAGGTAAATTAGGGTTTTCGATGCATCTCTTGCCAATTGCCATTCTACAAATTATATTACTCGAGAGGACTGAGAGCTCCTCGCCTAAATCACATGGCTTCCCCTCCCTTGATTTCTCCGCCAGAGATTTTAAAAGCTTCAACGTCTCTTGCTCTCGTATATGGATGAATCGATCCAGTTGCGTGCCGGCGAATAGTTTGGTCATGCATAGCTTCTTCATGAACCGCCAGTATGCGCCGTACTCGGCGTTGAAGAAAGTATATCCATCATAGATGTCGAATTTCGAGAGGCCGAAAGCGAGCGTATACTTCGAGGCAAAATCAACATCGTGGGTTTTCAGTATCTCCTTGGCTGTGCTGGCATCGGAGACAACAAAAATAGGTGCTGATCCAAAACGTATCAGCATGAGGGGGCCGTATCGGCTAGCAAGTGTTCTGAGGGAGCTTGGTAGCCTTGAGCTTAGCAGGTGGAGATGGCCGATGATGGGCAGGGCCGGAGGGCTCGGTGGGTGGCGAGTCTTGGTGCAAAAGCGGGTGCATTTTTTGACTACGAGTTGCACCACGAGGATAATTGCGATCCAAGTGCTGCCGAGGAAGAAATAATACGCGAACCCATGATCAGCAGTGGCCATGAGCAGCAAGTCTTATAACATTTACACAAATGGAAGAGGTTTTATTGTGATTTTCGATCTAATACTTGAGAGTGTTGGCAAATATGGGAATATATACAATTGCTTGCATGAATTCTTTCGTCTACAATTCAAATAGTTGAACTTTTATTATTTATAATTAATACCGATAAATTTGCATTCAGAGCAAATTAATTGGATAACTTATTCGTGGCAAGTGCAGCACATGCTCACATGCATTAGCACACTTCAAGAAGCAAACACTTGTCAACTATTTTCCGATACCATTTACTTTTTTGGCATGTAGATTGCCCATCATTTACTTTACAGTCGAGCATTGCTCAACCAATTATCAAGTGTCTCTCATGTTATCTTGATCGTCAAGATATATATATATATATATATATATATATATATATATATATATATATATATATATATATATATATCAACACCCTTGTAATAAGCACTGTGATATAGTTTGAAGCATTTTTCATTATTCCATGTTTATCATCAAGATCAAGATCAAGATCCCTCATTGCAGAAGATAAATTTAAACTCAAGACATCTTGAAAAAACTCGAAAATCCCCTGACTTGGACTTTGGGACTCGGGGCAATCCACGTGTCGATGGTCCTTCATCTTCGGGTAGGAGTTGACTAGCTACAAGCTAGCCCTGTAGCTATCTTTGACTTTACATTAACGCCATTGAATCGCGATGCTTGATGCCCTATAGCTAGTCTTATGGATTTGGCTGGCCAGGTTATATATTTTGCCAAGGTCATAGAGCATTAAACAGCTGATAAAGGACCGTCACTTTTGCTTGCAAAAGGATCTCTTTATATAATACCTTTACCAATGAGATCAGGTCAACATAATCAAATTATCAACTATATATGCTGTCTTAATTTAATATTTATTGAGAAGAGAACTCTTTCTATTTTTATAAAACCACTCGCCTCCCACTTCTTTAAAAAGAGATGTAATAGCCAAAAATAAAGTTGAATTCACATGCTTCTCAAAATATTATTATTATTATTATTATAAGAAAGACACGGGGGAATACTGTCGGCACTCCTTTTTTATTCTAGCAAAATAATGAAACTATCATTAATTGTATTTTCAATATATGAAACTCTGAAAGTTGTGTGTTATAACGTGGCAATTCACGATGAAACATTCATTTTTAAAAATAAAATGAAATAAATGATTTTAATACTTTTAAAAGTGCGTTTTTCTTTAACTTACGTGTGAATTTTTATTCGGATATTTTTGTTATTATCTATTTGATAGAGGGACAATTTTAAAACGATTATTTCTTACAGGCATTTCACTCTGATTTATTTATTTATTTATTTTTGTTTCGTTATGTAATGAAAATGAACGAGTTAAACTGCTGGTTTTAACACGTATGTGTGTGTTTGGTTACTTTTCTTATGATAAAAGAAAAATGTATATTGTAAAAATTATTATTTTTAATTTTCTTTGTCAAGAAATATTTCTATATTTATTAATTTCTCTCTAACACACTTCTTCATATTCTTGCTTGTTCGCTTTAATGACATTTTAGATCCATTCAAAGGCAAAAGTAACCTCATCTAAAACCACGATGAATAATAATATATAGTAACACGAGAATATTAATAAAGCACTGGCTTTTCTTGTATAAGGTCACAAGGACATGTTGTGAAGACAGTATTTATCATACACATAGCAAGTTTTTAATTCATGTTAGGGTATATATCATTTGTAAGATATTAATTCACTCACATCTAAAAACGCATCCAAAATTTTTATTGCATAAGGGAAGAGTAACTTCTTGGCGTTAATTTGTTGTGATGCATGGTTACAAGGTTGTGAACACTGTTATGTGATTATTTATGTTGAGGGCTAAGGATTAGAAATATAAATAATAATTTTGTTAAAATATTTTCATCATTCTTGTGTAATTATATATGATTTTCTCCTTTATATAGTTCTAATCACCAATACCTAGTCAATAATATATATATATATATATATATATATATATATATATATATATATATATATATATATATATATATTATTGATTAGATATTGGTGGTTAGAGCTTCGATATAATAAAATTTTATAAGAAATAATATTTTAGTTATGAAATATATAAAACAATCTAGCAACAAAAACAACAAAGGGATTTACATGCAATATTCATTTATTTCAGTATTGGAAATTCTTGACTTTGTGTCACGTACTGATATAGGAAAGAACTTGCATATTTCTAAAACCAAACCTAAGGATTTGGAAACACATAATCACACCTTACTAAAAAGAGAATCGATCGATCGATCGATCAACAAGAGTTTCATGATGGATCTCTCCTAATAGGCGTTCATGTGTTTAATAGGGTAACACACAAGTGGGTGAGCCATTTCTGCAGCAAAACCAGGCCCCAGGGTCAAATCAACCTTATTCCCGTCCTTGACTTTCCAGTCAAAGCACTGAACCAAGGCCCCTATTGCAGCATGCATAACCATCATAGCAAGCGATGCACCAGGGCATCCCCTCCTTCCACTCCCGAATGGAAGATATCGAAAATTCTGGCCCTTGTACTCCATTTGATGCTCCCCAATTTTCTCGTCGGAGCTCTCAAGAAATCTTTCAGGCATGAATTCGTCAGGATTGGCCCATGATTTCGGGTCCCTCATGACAGCATAGACATTGACAAGAACTCTTGTCTTTGCCTTGATGTCAGAACCCATGACATTGCAATCTTCAGCGCTTTCTCTGATGATTAAGGGTGCTGAAGGGTGAAGCCTCAGTGTTTCTCTCATGACAGCTTTAAGGTAAGGGAGGTTTGGGACATCTGATTCCTTAACAAGTCTATCAGGCCCAACAACTGTGTTGATCTCATCTCTAAGCTTCTTGAATGCCCTGGGATTGTTGATGAGCTCTCCCATGGCCCATTGCATGGCTGATGATGATGTGTCTGTCCCGAAGAAAGAATAAGTCCTGTCCATATAGTATCTGGAAATGTTAGCGGTGCTGAATTGAAGAAATATACACTATTTGTAGAAGGTAAAGAGAAGACACTTACAAGCAAGAAGGACTTGATGTCATTTTTAGATAATTTAATTTCAGCAGCTGGATCATTATATATCTCCATCAATATGTCCATCAAGTCCTTCCTCTCCCCTTCCTCGAAACCTTTTTTTGCCTTCTCTTCATGCTCTTGGAGTATCCTCTCCACCAACCTATCATAGTCTTGCAGCATGACCGACTAGCTTTTTCCCGCTCCTCGAGAAATCAAAAATCCTTAAAGGACCCAAAATATCCCCTAAACTTAGCTTCCCTGCAAGCTGTAAACATGTCTTAACCAACCGCTCAATCTGATCAGCATCGTTATCACTACCTGAGCATCGCGTGCTCATTGTCATCCTACAAATAGTATTGTTTGTCAAAGCTGTAAGCTCGCAATTCAGATCACACAATTTTCCTTCCCTCGCACACCCCATCACCGATTCGACAAGCTTGACCTTCTCTTCATCAAGGACGTCGGTGAACTTATCAAGCTGAGGGACAGAGAGGAGCCTCGTCATGCATAGTTTTTTCATGAAGCGCCAATAATCACCATATTGGGCAGTGACGAATCTTGATCCTCTATAAATGAAATATTCGGAGGAGCCAAATTCAGGCCTGGAGGAAAAATTGAGATCTTGGGTCTTGAATATTTCTTTGGCCACCACAGCATTAGAAGCAACTACACATGTTGATGCCCCTAGACGGATCTGCATGAGTGGACCATAGCGAGTGGCTAAGGTTTGGAAGGATTTTGCAAGGACCGGCCCAATGAGGTGGAGATGGCCGATAACAGGTAGAGCTGGCGGGCTTGGTGGGAGGTTGTTTTGACCGCGGGATTTTAAAAAGGTTTTGATGAACAAGTGTACTAATAAAGCAGTGATACACCAAAGTAGAAAGAGAAGGTAATAGAACATATCAGCTGTGGCCATAGCTAGTTTGGATTGAGGTGTTTTTGTGTTTCACAGTTTCAATTCATAATGTGCTTATATAGATAAATTGAATGCATGTCGGTGCTCTACTCTTACATTGCTGTTGTTATTATTATTATTAGTGCTGTATTCGCAAGCAAGGGCCCGTCAAGAAAATAATATCTTGTCAATAATAACTCCAGCATGTCAGTTTTAGGAAGTAGGAAGGATAGGATTACTTGATAATTAGATATGGGGTCGCTATCTAGGGGTCTGGATCGAAGAAATAAATAAATAACATATAAAATATGGAGTTTGTTCATATATTCTTATACCAAAACCTGATTGTCTAAATAAATATAATTGACACATGGACCACAGTTCCAAGGACCACAGTAGGACCAGGTCCACTACAAAACTTGAAGTCATCGCCCTTGGCACATTATTGAAGGTCGCATGATTCTCCAAGACGATAAAATTTGTGGTCCAGTTTGTCTCATTATGGACGGTAATATTTGGCATTATCTTCGGTTATTATTCTCCAAGACGATTGGCTAGTTAAAAAACTCAATTACTGAGAAGTGTCAGCAATTAGACCACTGAAAAGTCGTGGCGGTGAGATTTCTATATTTCCCAACACAGAAGGGACCCAGGAAATGTATAGTAGCCCATTAGCCAATCGGAGATGTCAGGTCTCTTTGTCGACTCTTGCTATTAAGGCCCATAAAGAATGGCCCAAGAAGGAGCACTCCATATGAGCTTAACATGTGACTAGAACAAGGCAAAACAAAACCACATGAATCCACAAATTCCCATAAAGATTTTTGTTTAATGTTTTTTAATGCAGTTTTATGTCGAATTGTTTTGATGGTACTATAAAAAAATACATTACTACACTACCAACCGAATCATCGACAACTATAAAACTCCATCAATAATTATATCAATACAAATAGCCATTTTTTCTCAAAAAAAAAATAGATTTGCCAAAGTGTTTTGATATAGACATTGAAATCATTGAGAAAATATGATTGTCGGTCAATTATTATATCGAGAAGCCGTCAGAAAGATAAGACACATTACATAAAAATTATTATTAGAAATCCATCGACTATTCAAATGACATATTTGGAGATAACGATCTCGAGTTCCCGTTAGGTGCGTCATTTTATTTTCTCTTAATCAGACGATTTGGATGGCCAAAATAATAAGTTCATTTGCAATGGTCCTTAATCCTAGTTGATGCGGTCCAATGAATTGTTTCTATTTATTTATATAATGAGATCATAGTTGCATGTCTCATGTATTATCCTAATATTTTAGATCATAGACAAAAATTCATCTTAATATAACGACGTGGTCCTTGGAAATAATGTTTAGCTAATGTATACAAGGAGAGCTACCATGGTCCTAATGATGTGCATTTTGTTTTAATCACTCATTTAATATTGGTTATCTATTCATATATATATATATATATATATATATATATATATTATTTGTGAATCAAAATGAGCTAAAAATATTCAGAAATTTAATTAAATAATATCTTTAAAAATACCTTTAAAATCAATATCAAATATCACTTCCTGCCAAACTAGCGAATATTTTTGTGTGTTGTCACGAAACATGAGTAGTTTCAGGTCCATTCAAACATACTTTTTTAATCGAATCTTTGGTTCTTTTACAATGGTTCAAAATAGAATCTTCTCTTCTACTTAGAAAAGATTTCAAATATTATTCCTTTTTGGAGGCTTTCATTTGTTTATTTAAAAATATATTAAAATATATATTTTTTATTTTTTTAAATCATTTTGACATTGAAAATAATTTTGAAATATAATAAATATTTAATTTTAAATAATTTTAAAAAATAGTAAACAGGAATAGAGTTTAATCATCAATACCTATACGATAGTTATAAAAAAAAAAAAAGGTTTTATTTTCTATATCTTCCACACAAGTACGTCTATCACAGCCAATCAAAATTGTTATGATAATGCAGAGTACATATTTAGTCCATCTCATCAATTGTGATCTTCAATATCAAAATCAGGTTAATCACCGTGTTTAATTAAGATTAGAATTATACAATAAATCAATGACAATTTGCAGATAGCATCTTAGGGTTTTTTTTTTAAAAAAAAAATATCAGATCTGTTCTAAGATTCTATTTAGTTATCCATTAAATATTTTCGAGATCTTCTGAAAAAGAACATTGATAGTCATCATACTTAATATAATATGATTTTATTGGATAAATCTTGCAAACATATAGTATAAAAGTGGGCAATGTTTTTATTTGCCATATCGATTGGGATCGATAGTTTAAATGGTGTTTCATGTGAAAAATAAATATACACGCCGGAGATTAAGCCTTGGTGGGATCAAAACATGTTGTGGGATAGCACGCAAGAGGCAGTGCCCTTGATCCTGAATACCCTGTAGTTTTGGTATCGATTTTGTCAGCATCTTTCAATTTCCAATCAAAGCATTGCACCAGCATTCCTATCGTCGAGAGAGTGACAACCAGCCCGTGAGATGCACCAACGCATGCTCTTCTTCCACTGCCAAATGGAAGGTAGTGAAAATCTTGATCGCCCTTGAAGTCCAGTGGGGAGGATGATCGGCACTGTCCGTAGATTTGGCCGGCAAGCAAGAACCTCTCCGGCATGAATTCATCCGGCTTGTCCCACGTGTTTGAGTCGCGCATTATGGCATAGCCATTGATGAGGATTCTAGTACCAGCTTTAATGTCATATCCATTGATCTTAGTATCTATAATGGCAGATTGCATAGCTGCTGCTATCGTTTCCACGCCCGCAAAAATATTTCCTATGCAACGAAAATAATTCATAGGTAGAGTTAACTAGTACGTTTAAATTACTATAAAAAGTGATCGGCTGTTTATTTCTTATTCTAGACTATCTTGAATTTAGAGAAAAGTTTATATATATATACAAGCAAGAAGGACTTGATGTCATTTTAAGATCATTTAATTTCAGCAGCTGGATCCTTATATATCTCCAGCAATATGTCCATCAAGTCCTTCATCTCCCCTTCCTCGATACTTTTTTGTCTTCTCTTCATGCTCCTGGAGTATCCTCTCCACTAACCTATCATAGGCTTGCAATGCACCGGCTAGCTTTTTCCTATTCTCCGAGAAATCGAAAATCATGAAAGGACCCAAAATATCCCCTAAACTTAACTTCCCAACGAAGTCGTAAACATGTCTTAACCAACCACTCAATCTGATCAAGATCGGTATCACTACCGAGCATCGTGTGCTCATTGTCATCCTACAAATAGTATTGTTTGTAAAAGTTGTAAACTTGCAATTCAGATCACACAATTTTCCATCCCTGGCACACCCCATCACCGATTCGACATGCTTGACCTTCTCTTTATCAAGGACGTCGGTGAACTTATCAAGTCGAGGGACATAGAGGAGCCTTGTCATGCATAGTTTTTTCATGAAGCGCCAATAATCACCATTTTGGGGCAGTGGCAA